>JAECUM010003597.1:0-73705 GCA_016617855.1 Megalonaias nervosa | reverse complement strand
AAGACATGGCTCTTATCTATCTTCCTTTCACATTAAAGAGAAGGCTCATATCTATCTATCTCCCTATCAGATTAAAGAGACGGCTCTTATCTATCTCCGTATCACATTAAAGAGACGGCTCTTATCTACCTCCCTAACACATTAAAGTCACGACTCTTATCTATCTATCTCCCTATTACATTAAAGACACGGCTCTTATCTATCTATCTATCTCCCTATCACATTAAAGGCACGGCTCTTATTTATGTATCTCCGTATCACATTAAAGAGACGGCTCTTATCTATCTCTCTCCCTATCACATTAAAGAGACGGCTCTGATCTATCTCCCTATCACATTAAAGACACGGCTCGTATCTATCTATCTCCCTATCACATTAAAGACACGGCTCTTATCTATCTCCCTATCACATTAAAGACACGGCTCTTATCTATCTCCCTGTCACATAAAAGACACGGCTCTTATCTATGTACCTCCCTACCACTTGAAGAGACGACTCTTATCTATCTACCACCCTATCACATTAAAGAGACGGCTCTTATCTATCTATCTCTCTATCACATTAAAGACAGGGCTCTTATCTATCTCCCTATCACATTAAAGACACGGCTCCTATCTATCTCCCGATCACATTAAAGACACGGCTCTTATCTATCTCCCTATCACATTAAAGAGACGGCTCTTATGTATCTATCTCTCTATCACATTAAAGACACGGCTCTTATCCATCTCCCTATCACATTAAAGACACGGCTCTTATCGATCTCCCTATCACATTAAAGAGACGGCTCTTATCTATCTCCCTATCACATTAAAGAGACGGCTCTTATCTATCTCCCTATCACATTAAAGAGACGGCTCTTATCTATCTCCCTATCACATTAAAGAGATGGCTCTTATCTATCTCCATATCACATTAAAGAGACTACTCTTATCAATCCATCTCTCTATCACATTAAAGAGACTACTCTTATCGATCTCCCTATCACATTAAAAATACGGCTCTTATGTATCTATCTCCCTATCACATTAAGGAGACAGGTCTTATGTATCTGTCTCCCTATCACATTAAAGAGATGGCTCTTATCTGTCTCCCTATCACATTAAAGACATGGCTCTTATCTACCTATCTCCATATCACATTAAAGACAAGGCTCTTATCTATCTCCCTATGACATTAAAGACATGGCTCTTATCTATCTACCTCCCTGTCACATTAAAGACCCGGCTCTTATCTATCTCCGTATCACATTAAAGACACGGCTCTTATCTATCTATCTCCCTATCACATTAAAGACACGGCTCTGATCTATTTATCTCCCCATCACATTAAAGACACGGTTCTTATCTATCTATATCCATATCACATTAAAAACACGGCTCTTATCTATCTACCTCCCTATCAGATTAAAGAGATGGCTCTTATCTATCTATCTCTCTATCACATTAAAGACACGGCTCTGATCTATCTATCTCCCTATCACATTAAAGAGACGGCTCTTATCTATCTATGTCCTATCACATTTTACCCCTTCTGTGCATAGGTTGTGACCCTGGGTCAGGCTATGGGGTCAAGAATAATATGGGGATGTATTTTGGTCAACATTTTGTTTTCCGGGATTTATAGTTTCATATCCCATTACTCAATCTGCATCATATTTGGAATATTAAATTATCACAAAGTCCCCTTCTCTCAGTAACACTTCATTCTTTGGATGGAGTCCTGAATTGTAATTGGGACATTTTTTAACTGAAGATTTTTTAAAGCACGTCTTGTAACTTAGTAACCTCCTACCAGATTTACTTTCTTATTAGAATATACCATATATACTCACTTATAAGTCAAATCCAAAATGGAAACATCATAAACCCTGATCTACTGTCACACAATGTTGGTCAAGTCATGAGATCATGAAATATAATGGGGTCTCATTTTGTTTCAATTTTCTTTCAGCACATACTTCCATAGCCAATTTACCATTTTATATTTTTCATTTGTTTCAGGGTTTTTTCTTGAAGTTTTAAATATCGAATGTTGATATACAGCTCATAACACAGGACAGATGACATACCCTTTATACCAGTATGGTTTCTTTTAAATTTGATTTAAATCTGTTTAGCAGTTTTCGAAGAGTCATCATTTAAAGGTTGTTTTATTCTATGAATGTTGAAGTATTTTGTTTGGGAAACGCATTAATTATACTAAATGAAAATGTTAAGAACCTTTATACACTTATGTTTTCTGTAAATTTTATTAAATTCTGTTAAGTGTTTTAGTGGCAGCCAAACTTAGTAGCAAAACTGCAGAATTTACGCAACTGTAAGAGACCTTCATATCATGATGCTTTCTGTTAAATTTTGCCAAGTTCAGTTGTACTGTTGAAGTTGTTAAAAGGTTTTTCTATTGTTATTAATGGTGGCCATACTTGATAGTGGATTGACATCATTTTAAGAACATACAAAAGGTCTTTGTACCATGATGCTGTCAAATTTGGCCATAGACTGTTTAGCAGCTTTTATGAAGAAGTCATTTAATGTTTTTTCTATTTCTAATAATGATGACTATACTTAATGGTGGGTCAACATTATAAAATTGATGACTTAAAATTGGTTTGAGTGGTAATTAAGAAGTCCTTTAGAGGATTTTCTATTTGTATATGTCTGCCATTATGCTATGATGTACTCCATCCATCTGTTACCAACTTTTTGGATAGTCTGCACTTGGGATAATGAAGAAATTGATTTCAGTCTCAAAAGCTCAAAGGTCAAGGTGAATGTGACTGAAGGAAGAAAAGTAGTTTCTACACAATAACTTGAGTTCTTTACCATCTACAGTTACTAAACTGTGTGAATAGTTTGTGCATGGGTTAAGGAAAAGCACTATCAGGTTTGACTCAAAAGTTAAAGGTACTTTCACTGAATGAAGAAAAATGGTTTCTGCATAATAACTGGAGTTCTCCATAATGTACTGTTACCATGCTTTGTGGATTATTTGCTCTTGGTGTAAGGAAGAACCCTTTACATTTTGGAGTAAAAAGGTCAAATGCCAAGGTAACTGATGGTAAGAATAAAAATATATGGTTTTCACACTATAACATTACTTCTACACTACATAACTCAACCAAACCTTGTTGATAGCTTGTGGTAGGGAATAAGGCTATTGATTTGTGGGTCAAAAGGTCAAAAGTCACCAACTCCTCCCCCCCCCCCGGGTAAAATTCAAGTAAAATGGTTTATGCACACTAGCATTAGTTTTGCATCACAGACCTTGACAAAGTTTTTGGATTGTTTGCACTTAGGAAAAGGAGGTTGTAAAATCCAGGGTCAAAGGGCAAAGGTCAAGGTAACACTTACTGGAAGATGAAGGTTTTCTGCACCAGAATTTCAGTTATATACATAAATGACTATTAAACATATTTTAATAATGGTGGCTACATTTTATGGTAGATTGGCATATTTTCACAGCTATGAAATGACTTTATTCCAGAATGTTTTCTATTAAATTTGGTTGAGTTTTGTCGTATCGCTTTCATACAGTTGTTCTTTCAGTTTTGGTAATGGCAGCCATATTTCGTGGCAGATCATCATAGTTGTCACAATTTTTAGAGACCTTAATATCTGGAGTTTACAAGTGGAATAGCATTAGAATTTGTTGGAAAAAGTTCAAAATAGCAAATGTTGGTAGATGACACATAATGCAAGACCAGACAATAAGATCACTTGGCTTTTGAACCAGGTGAGCTAAAAGCAATTACAACATTATAACATCATTTTCCTTGACAATTTTAGCTGAACAATTGTGAAACTCGATGCCTCTGATTTCAGGAAATACAATACTGAAGACAACTCTTGATCAAGTGGAATGATCTGCAAAGGACCGTAAACTCCAGAAATCAACAGAAAATCATATCTTCAGTTTGGTTTGTTCCTTCTTGTTAATTTATTGTTTCAAACACTATCATCAACAGATATTTTAAATGGAAAGTTTGGGGAAAATACCCAATATATTTAATGCTTCAATCTTTATCTTCCTTCAATTAAGAATATGTACCTACAATACAGAAAGTGTTCAAATGACATTTAAAAAGAACATCAGCTCTGAATTTTAAAAAACTGTCTTTATTGCACAAATGTGTAAGTTTACTGCATGAAAGCATTTACATTGCATGTAACTGCTTTATGAATTCATGAAACAATACAGCATTATTATATCCACAGTAACAACCATAAAAAGAATGGAGAGATGATTTTGTGTACTCACTGCTTTAAGGTATTTTCACCATTTCAAGGTAAAACATGGCATCTATAATTGAATTCATTATTTTTCACTGACTGCTAATTTTCTGGATTTTTTGTGGTTGCTACAAGCCATGAATTAAAGGAAAACACAAACAATCACACTTCGAAACAAAACTATCAAACTTCTTCCTGAATGCATGAATTTAATCTTGAACAAAAATGTCATTTTTCAAAACCAAAGAAACTGATCACCAAGACAATAAGCTCAAAGTGTATTTTTTCTTCTGAAAAATAAATATGGTGTACAGCTCAAGTACATTAATACTTTGTTCATTAATTCTGTAATTCAACACTGGTCATCTGACCATCACAACCTTTCCCACTGGCTTGTCCTGTAACTGTTTTAATGCTTCACTTGACTCCTCAAGGGATACTGTTTTGGCAATCTTACACCTGAAAAATACCAAAACTTATAGAACGTACATTCAGAAGTAAATTTAAAAAAAAGACAACATGTAAATTGGCATTGAAATTGCAGATATACAAGCAAATATATCCATCCTACAGACTTTGAAGTCTGCATTACATTGCAAAAGACTACAAAAAAGCATTAAGTTTTAAAACTTGTATGTATAAGAGAAGCTAGAACTTCTTAATTAAATATTCATCAATCTTTCACATATTAGTTGAATCTGCCCTGATAGAAGCTTAGTATAACGATCACTTTGGCACCTGTGCGCACATCCATCCATCCATCCATACCATAGATTAATCTGATGTGAAAAAGTTTTATATTTTAAAATAAAAGGCAGCCTTGACAAAATATCGACTCCAGCAGATGGAAGGGAATGCTTCCATTTTCCTTCCGGCAGCTTTTTTGTCCAGTCTTAACTTAAAGGGAAGTGAAGTCGACCCTCTGTGTGATACCAATCTATTAAATCCCAAATATACCCAAAGTCTCTATGGGACTGAATCAGTACTTCTGTCTTGAGTCTCTATGGGACTGAATCAGTACTTCTGTCTTGAGTCTCTATGGGAGTGCATCAGCACTTCTATCTAGCTCTTCTACTAAAACAGTCATTAGAAGAGATGTCACTAACAAATGGTTGACCTGGTTAGTGAATATTAAAAGCTCAATATAACAATCACTTTGGCATCTGTGTGCATGTCCATACATACATCCATGCATACCACAGATTAATCTGATGTTAAAAGTTTTTATTTTTTAAACTAAAAGGCAGCCTTAACAAAAAAGCATGACTCCAGCAGATGGGAGGGTATGCTTCCATTTTCCTTCAGGCAGCATTTTTGTCCAGTCTTAATTTAACAGGAAGTGAAGGTGACCCTGTGTTTGATACGAATCTACTAAATCCCAAATTTTACCCAAAGTCTCTATGGGTGTGCATCAGCACTTCTGTCTAGAGTCTCTATGGAAGTGCATCAGCATGTCTGTCTTGAGTCTCTATGGGTATGCACCAGCACTTCTGTCTTGAGTCTCTATGGGAATGAATCAGCACTTCTGTCTAGAGTCTCTATGGGAGTGCATCAGCACTTCTGTCTAGAGTCTCCATGGGAGGGCATCAGCACTTCTGTCTAGAGTGTCTGTGGGAGTTGCATCAGCACTTCTGTCTTGAGTCTCTATGGGTGTGCATCAGCACTTCTGTCTTGAGTCTCTATGGGAGTGCATCAGCACTTCTGTCTTGAGTCTCTATGGGTGTACATCAGCATTTCTGTCTAGAGTCTCTATGGGAGTGCATCAGCACTTCTGTCTTGAGTCTCCATAGGAGTGCATCTGCACTTCTGTCTAGAGCCTCTATGGGAGTGCATCAGGACTTCTGTCTTGAGGATCTATGAGTGTGCATCAGCACTTCTGTCTAGAGTCTCTGGGTGTACATCAGCACTTCTGTCTAGAGTCTCTATGGGACTGCATTAGCACTTCTATCTTGAGTCTCCATGGGAGTGCATCAGCACTTCTGTCTTGAGTCTCTATGGGAGTGTATCTGCACTTCTGTCTAGAGTTTCTATGGGACTGCATCAGCACTACTGTCTTGAGTCTCTATGGGCATGCATCAGCACTTCTGTCTTGAGTCTCTACGGGACTGCATCATCACTTCTGTCTTGAGTCTCTATGGGACTACATCAGCACTTCTGTCATGAGTCTCCATGGGAGCGCATCACCTCTTCTGTCTTGAGTCTCTATGGGTATGCATCAGCACTTCTGTCTTGAGTCTCTATGGGAGTGCATTAGCACTGCTGTCTTGAGTCTCTATGGAAGTGCATTAGCACTTTTATCTTGAGTCTCTGGGACTGCATCAGTACTTCTGTCTAGTCTCTAGGCAAATATTGAGAGTTCTTGTGATCAACTTGTACCCAAGGTTTACAAGTTGCCTGAATTTGAGTCCTTATGGAACAATATCTTGGGTAAAACTTTGAAATAACTGCCTGGCCTGACCTTTACCCACCCACTTAACAGTGTAGATGAGTATGAAATGACCTCTCAAAAGGCCAGAAAAACTCCAAACTGCATGGGTAGTTCATTCACAAATGAAGTTCTGGTCCAGGATTGAAATGTAAGCTGCACTATTTGCGTTAAAATGAAAAAATCCAAAATCTTTAAAGCACTTATGCAAATCTCAAATATATTTCAAATCATGAGGTCATTGTACCAAAAGTAATGTTTATTTACTCACCTGTTACAACTGTGGCATATAATATGCAGGCAAGAACAAACAGTAACTTCAAGCGTGAATAAATGAACACCTCAGGGAAATCCACACAAAAATGATACCCCATTATCTATGCAAATGGTGTTCAATATCAGATAATAGAAATTATTTTGTCTGACCATGATTTATTAGTAACACTGAGCATAAAAATAAAGAAAATTACTTGCATATATGAATAACACACTATAATTTGAATAGATTGGTTTGGTGTTTTATGGCACAGCAACACAAGTAGGTACCTTAGTGCAATTTGAGTAAAATGCCTTGCCCAAGGACACACCACAGTAGCTGACCCAGACTGGTCCAGTGGTAGGATTCAAACCTTCACCTTTACAGTTGTAAGTCCAGCATGCTAACCAGTGAGTGATAGTGACTGACATCCAAGTTTAAACAGAAGTCCAGGCATTATGTTTGTTATATTCGACAAAGAGGATCAAAGTTTCTGAATCAAACAGAGATGTCATGTGCCAATTATTGTCCACTTTTCTCAACTTTCTGCAACTTTGCTAAAAGTATGATCCAAGTGTCCAACAGAAATGTACACTGTAAAGTAAATATTGTCAATATTCTATCGCGATTTTCAGAGCTGAGGATAATATATCTGATGATAAGTCCATGCTTTATGACACATTTATTAAGCTCACCCCCTGGTCTTATCATGTTATAAATTTATTAAGATAGCCCCCTGTTCTTACCATGTTATAAATTTATTAGGATTGCCCCCAGGTCTTGTCGTGTTATAAAGCTGTCAGGATGGCCCCCTGGTTTTATCATGTTGTACATGTATTAAGATGGCCCAGTACTAAAAAGATCAGATCGCTCAAAGCTTGGAGCCCCTCTAATTTCAGATCGGGTCCATCCTGTATTCTAAAAGAGGTGCTTGTTGGGCTTGTCAAAAAAAAATATACTTGCCTTAACACAGCACAGTCTTATTAAAATTAGACTGACACTGTCCTACGTGAAGTGGAGATTGTAACATGGCATGTCAAGTTAAAAACATGACTTTGTTCTCCCAAACCCCCTGACATGGTTGTGTTTCAAGAAAACAATTTTCAGTAATCTTTGAAAAAAGAAAAAAAAAACTACCACATTCTGAATCAGTATATGCTTGTTACATGTAGCATAGTAAAACTATTCAACTGCAGTAATTAAAAGGCAAAGATGTCAGGTATAAACTACAATTTCACATAATACTTACTTGGCTGACAATAGCTATTGAGATGTGTTTGAAGACTGCAGTGGGTGAGCCCATTGTGCTAATTTGCATAGGTATGATCATGATGTGGAACAACCCAATATAGGTAAATCAAACAGATGTTAGAAGTGTGTAGGAGAACAAAAATTATTATGTATCATTGCTTTGAATGAAAATGTTTTAACCTTATATTTTATTGGTTTATGAAAAGGTTGTGAATAGCGGCAAGATTTCTTTGAAGTCAGATTTTACTGCATTTATAAAACACAAAGCATGATCATTTCAATTGTCAGAATAGTGTTCAAGTGTGATTCATGTTTGAAGCTGATTTTGGAACAAATTATTTATCAATAGTATCAGCAAAGCCCCCAAAAAATAAATTTCAGAACTGGTCAAGTTATACTTTGTGAAGCATCCCAGTATAAAAATAAGGTCGGGGAAAGGCAATTAATTCTTTGCGGTTAGTGGAAACAACATACTAACATACGTCAACTTGGTTCTAACCAGGATTCGCTCAGAGAATCCAGCAGAGAAGTTTGAAGACCAGGACAGGATAGTCCCTTGTGAGTGTAGCGATGAACACTAATGACACTTACATTACCTTCAAACTCCCTATTGAATTTATATTTGAATTGTAGCAACTGCAGCAATGTGTGACAAATAATATTAAGAAAAGGGGAAATTTTGGGCATATGGAAATTAGAGTCTGAGCCTGTGTAATTTCAGTCGGGGCTTGTGATTTTTTTTTAAGTCACTAGCCTTGGGCCTGCGTCTAAAAAGATTTTCTTTATGCCCTGGATGGCCCCCTGGTTTTATCACGTTATAAATTTATTAGGATGGCCCCTTGATTTCATCACATTATAAATGTATGTATTAGGACGGCCCCCTGGTCTTATCAAGTTATAAATGTATTAGGATGGGCCCCTGATTTGACCATGTTATAAATGTATTAGGATGGCCCCCTGGTCTTATCAAGTTATAAATGTATTAGGATGGGCCCCTGATTTGACCATGTTATAAATGTATTAGGATGGCCCCCTAGTTTTATCATGTTATAAATGTATTAGGATGGCCCCCTGGTTTTATCATGTTATAAATGTATTAGGATGGCCCCCTGGTTTTATCATGTTATAAATTTATGAGGATGGCCCCCTGCTTTGATCATGTTATAAGTGTATTATGATGGCCCCCTGGTTTTATCATGTTATAATTGTATTAGGATGGCCCCCTTATTTGATCATGTTATAAATGTATTAGGATGGCCCCCTGGTTTTATCAGGTTATAAATTTATTTGAATGGCCCCCTCATTTCATTATATTGTAAATGTACGTATTAGGATGGCCCCCTGGTCTTATCATGTTATAAATGTATTAGGATGGCCTACTGGTTTTATCATGTTACAAATGTATTAGGATGGCCCCCTGGTTTTATCATGTTATAGATTTATTAGGATGGCCCCCTGGTTTTATCATGTTATATATTTATTTGAATGGCCCCGATTTCATTATATTGTAAATGTACGTATTAGGATGGCCCCCTGGTCTTATCATGTTATAAATGTATTAGGATGGCCTCCTGGTTTTATCATGTTATAAATTTATTTGAATGGCCCCCTGATTTCATTATATTGCAAATGTATGTATTAGGATGGCCCCCTGGTCTTATCATGTTATAAATGTATTAGGATGGCCTCCTGGTTTTATCATGTTATAAATTTATTTGAATGGCCCCCTGGTCTTATCATGTTATAAATGTATTAGGATGGCCTCATGGTTTTATCATGTTATAAATGTATTAGGATGGCCCCCTGGTTTTATTATGTTATTAATTTAGTAATATGTGCTTCTGCTTTTTATAATCTCTTTAAATACATGCCAAAAATCAACCTTCTACTTACTTGATAATGCCCCTGTCCATCTTGTCTATGGCATCCAACAGTATGTCTGATGAATGATGTTAAGGCACAATGACAGGTGACAAATGCTTGCTGCAAGAACCATCCAGACTTTCTAACAACCTGAGATGCATCATTTTCCTTCTGACTTGGGAGTTTTCAGATTTGATTTTTCATAAAATTTCCTCAGGATAAATAATGATTTGAATTATCATGTCAGCTTATTACAACTACACTTTTGATCTTATCTGTTGTATTCTCATTGAAACATTTATTCAAAGAATACAATATAATGCAACCCCTCATTCACACTCATTCATGGCATGGATCAATTTCAGCATTGTAAGAAATGTCTCTGTTAAGGGAGGGAACATATAACTGTACTTCAATACAATGAGGGAAATGAAAATTTAACACGTTGCAAAATATCAGAAATGGTTCTTAGGAGAAAGTGATCTGACAGTTTGGAACATATTCCAGTCACCCTGATATTCTTACAAGATTTCTATACAGAATCCAAATCAAGTTCAAATTCTGCTGAGCAGTTTTTGAGAAGAATAGGGCAATACTATACACCCAAATTATCTTATGGCTAGATGTATAAAATATTCAAATTGTCAAACTTTAAAAACATTAGAATTATGTATAAAGTGAAACAGAAATCTGAATAGATCAAACTCAAGTAAGCATTTTTATCTGTCATGAAGTGAAACAGAAATCTGAAGAGATCAAACCCAAGAAAGCACTTTTATCTGTCATGAAGTGCAACAGAAATCTGAACAGAACAAAACCGAGTAAGCACTTTCATCTGTCATGAAGTGAAATAGAAATCTGAATAGATCAAACCTGAGAAAGCATTTAATGTCTCCTTAAGCTTGGTGTCAAATTGGTTTTAGTTTTTGTTCCTTCCCAATTTTTGAAGAAAAAAAGTTCACTGTACAAGTTGGTTTGGATCCTGACAAGGCTTTTAAAAAAACTACTTGACCATGAGACAAGTACTTTCAAAACTGAACCCCATGTTAGCGGCTTGAAGTTTCAGCAAATAACCAATAGGTAAAAATCTAATTTGTTTGTGGTAATTGTTTTATTCTATCAAAAAAACTGAGAAGTCCACTCATATTGCCATGCTGACATAAGATAAAGTGCGGTCACTTCATCAGTTTATTGTAATACAAGGAGAATATCAAAGTGAGAAATAACAAAATCTCTTCTGACAGTGGAAAGTGCTAATATAAAGTTAAAGGCAAAATATCAGTCACAGTGTTCCTTAAAGAACAAATGAAAAATAGACTAATTTTACCCCATTAGTAGTATGATGGTGACTACTCATATCCAAACACAATAACAAACCTACTATATAAATAGGAATACTTACCCAATCATAATACACATACACCCTCCTGGCCTCCCTGCAGTTATATCCATAGAGAGTGCCTTCCACTCCAGTAGAAACTTAGACTTTGCCGCAAAGTTGGCAGACAACTTTTAGCTCCCTTTAGCTAAAAGTAGAATCTGGGAAGGCTGGATTTCCAAGGTAGTAGTAGTTCTCGTAAAGTATTATGATTGGGTAACGTATGAAAGAATATATATGTATGTATGTATGTATGTATGTATGTATGTATGTATGCAAGTATGTATGAATAAAACTGTAGTGTTTGTTAGTTCATAGGCTAAATTGCTAAAAGTGTACTCTAGTATTTTGTCATTTACAATAGGTGAAGCTGAGCACATTCTATGACTGAGTCAGTAATTTGCTCAATGCCTTCATGTCCCATGTCTAAATACCAATGATCTGATAATACAGCCCTATATAAGTATGCTTGGTGATACTCTCCAATACATACACCGTTATTTTTTTTGGAAGAAAGTGCACTCAAATAGGGATTTTGGCCAATCATTTTGGGAAATACTTTTTATCAACTGGAAAGAAATTTTCAGGAATAAGTTGCTCTGACTTAGAATTATGAATGATTTTGAAATATTTTAGACTGTGATTGGAGCCAATTAAAATTTGGATTGGAGTCAGTCTATGGTCTCTAAGGAGCCCTAAAACAATTCTTTGACTATGAAAAGGATACGCTGGTATCGTCCTTGCTGAGCATAAGAAAGTGTCCATGCCTGTTCAAAGAGAAAACTGACGCTGGCTCCTCTTAGGAACAGCTGCTGGGAATCTGGTGGGTCAAGCTATAAAATCAGGACATGCTGTAATCTCACATTATATGGGCACAATTAAAGTTTACCAATTAGCAAACAAAATTAAGTGTGAATCAGAAAATTGTATCCAACACCATCAATAAAAAGGGCATGATACAAAGCCTTCAAAGAATTTGTGACAATATCCACAAATATCAGCTCAGAAGTGTATTTTATATCTAAAAACAACTGAAAATGGTTTTCCTCTGGAAAGAATTGAATGAAGTGAATCTGATTAAATAGTAATGACAGAACTAAATGTAGCCAATTTACTAGCATTCTTGATCACAAACATGCAAGATACACATCAGCAGTATTCATGATCATGACCATGCATACATGTGATTCTACCAGTGGTAGGTCAAAAATACTACTTGAAAGGCTGTCTACTACACATACCATTTTATTGTTAAAATCTAATGCCTTTGAAAATTAAAAGATATATATATATAAACAACACCAACAAATACAATGTCTGACCGGTTTCGCTTTATTGCTTCATCAGACTGAATTCAAACTGAATTCAATATCATTGCTTACGTCATTAAATATATTCTAAGTGATCAATGATATAAACAATATGACATAAACAAGATGACATCATAGCTTACATTTTTAACCTAATTGTTTTATTCTTTAACGAATAACTGACATGGAAATATGCATATACAGTACAGATAAATGATATTTTAATACATAAAAATACATAAAAGTGGATCTTAAAGATACATATATCACTATTGATAACTATCTTAAAAAAATTTATGAATAAATAGAGATAAACAGTTTTATTAATATTTTTATTATGTATAATGCACATATTTTACAAAAAATAATATACTTTGATATATTATTGACGAATATTCGATATTTCATCAGAACTCAAATTATATAATAAAAAATTATGGAGTGCATAATACTTATAATCATAAAATAAATAAGTATTTTATAAATAATTAATCATAATATATTGAGAATTAATTTTAAAATGCCCTTTCATTTTTAAAGAATTAGTAAACTTATTATTATGATATTAATTTATACATTCACTAGTTCAGTTATTCTGTAAATTAGAATAATATATAAATATTCTGAACTAATTGTAAACAGGGGACATAATTAAAAATAAAAAAAAAAAATTTGATTAATGAATGTCATATAGAGTTTTGGAATTTAAACTTTTTGGATATACCGTATTAACATGGTGAATCCAACAGATTTCCTTAAGCAGACGTTCCATCTCAGCATCAGCTATAACAATAGGTTGAAAGGAGAGATCTTGCAAAGTATGGGAACTCTTGTTAAAATGTGTGGCAACATGAGATGAAATGATTGATTGATATAATTTTTTACGTCTGATCTATGTTGGTTCATACGTTTAAATATTTGTTGACTGATTAGTCTAATATACTGGATGCCACATTTTTTGCATGTGATCAAATAAATAACATTTGATGTTGCACATTTAGTATCACAACGCATATTAAATCTTTTTTTCGTATTATTACTATTGAAAGAAGTATTTTCATTAATAAAAGAACAGCGCGAACATCTAGGTCTATTACATTTAGTTGATGATCCCTTTTCATATGATGTTTTTTCTATTTTAGAATTAATTCAGAAATCTTTAAGATTTTATGTCCTTTTATAAGCAAGTGTGCATTTACTTTTCGTGTAGTGATTTAATACTTGCTTTAAATGATAATTTTAATAAATCCCAATATTTATTGGTGATCTTGCCTATATTAGGCAAACTTGGACTATATTCAATAACAAAAGGAATGATATCTTCATTTCTATTTTTGATTTTACACTGTAAAGACTCAAGTTGTGTAAGAGAAGATACTTTTTGGAAAGCAGTATTAATGATGTAAATAGGGTAATTTCTATTTAAAAAATGCTGACCTAACTCTGTCAAAGATGATTTAAAAACAGTGTCATCTGAAATAATTCTTCTGTATCTTTTTGCTTGGCTATATGGTATCCCGTTTTTACATGATTTAGGATGACATGAAGAATATTCAACATATTGATGAATATTCCTGTTTTTAACATTAACCATGGTAGTGATGTCATTATTTTCATTTTTACGACCTCTATGTCCAAAAATAATACTTTAGTTTAGACACATTGAATGTAAATTTTATTGTTGGATGTAATTTGTTTAAACAGTCTATAAAATAATAAAGGTTATCTAATGAATAACTCCAAACCATAACGATGTTGTCTAAAAATCTTAACCAAACATCTGGTTTTAAGAGGCATTTATTTAGAAAGTCATTTTCTAATTTCCTCATAAATGAAGATGCATAAGAAGATGCCATAGGACTACCCATTGCTGTTCCCAACTTTTGGAGATAGTTTGTAATACCAAATTGAAAAAAGTTATTTTTGAGCACAAGTTATATCAAATCACAAACATGTTGTTTTGATAGTTTACATGTATATTCATTTTCTTTAAGATAATAATTACATGCTTCAATACCATCATTGTATGGTATATTCGTGTAGAGTGAAACCACATCAAGTGTAACTAGAAATGAATTTTCAGTTATTTTCGGTAAAGATTTCAATTTGGTAATGAAATCAAAAGTGTCTTTGACATGTGAAGGTAGTGATTTCATCGGTGATTGTAAAATATGATCAAAATATTGTGATACATTATTTGTAATTGAGTTACATGTAGAAATAATGGGTCTACCTGAATACTGCAAAGGTAGTGACTTATCAACCATTTTATGTATTTTGGGTAAAATATAAAACTGAGGTGTGCGTATTATATTTGGGAAGATATCTAGTTTATCATATATACAGTGTTCTATCAACACATTAGAGAAACCAGCCAGAACCAGTCTACTGGGGACCAAAAATGTTCCACCAATACATTAACCTGTGCAATGATGCATGATCGAGAAAAGCGGATTACAATATTGTTAAATAACAGTTAACATGTGTACACAACAAACTGTTAATTGATTACCTTACTGCTGGAATGTGAGGAATCCAAGGTCAAATGCGGGATGTTTTTGGAGGTGTAAACAAGTAATAAAGGAATAAAAAGTGGTCATGATGTCTTTTGATCATTTGAGGAAAATTAGCAGACCTTTGTGGTGGGAGATAAGATGGAGACCAGCAAGAATAATTGATTTTGGCAAACACACCAGAGTAACTCTTTTGATTTTATTGTCATGTTTAGTTTTTACTGAATTGATCAAGAGGTTTTAAGAGGAATATTTAAGGCCAGCTCATACATGTTTTGTTCAGTTCATGGCAAATTTCCAAAACATGTACTTTCTCTCAATTCTAAGAAACCACTAGCTAAGTAATACAGTGGTCCCCCTCTTATACGGCCACCCCTTATGCACCGGGAAAGTGGCCTTAAGACGGGTGGCCTTTCCAGAGGGGGACTAAATTTTTTGTGAGAAGTATATGTAATGTACGTAGTAAGAAAGCTACATACTTCAAAGCATTTAATATCTTCATTTAAAAGTAACATTAATTATTAAAAGGTTCTTCTTGTTATAATAATAGACTTATTTCAACTGAATATACATTAATAGTTCTTATTCTTCACGTAAGCGTGATATACTAGCAGGTACTGTTGTCATGCACATTGCAAAACCATTCAAAAACGTCATTTAAATCTTGGTACATGCATAATTCTGTTTCCATTTGCTCCATTTTCCCACTGCTGCTGAATAACCTCCTTATTGGTTACGACGTTGTTTATTCAAGTTTCAAACCCTATGCAGCTCAATGGCTTGTTGCTATCTTTCAACTTCACGTAATTCTTATCTTTTTCCATTTCACATGACAATGGCAATCATATCTCCTGTCACGAGTCATACTCAAATTGGCATGTGATGTCCAATAAAAGTAATTGTGTCCCTTCCATCTTTTATTCACAAGAATATTCCTTTTTATTCTTCGGTGTTGATTATTAACACTTTTCAAGAGGCTTATTTTCCCTTTTGTCTTAAACATGCATCTCTTGCTGGACATCATTTTTAAAAAATTCTAAAATCAACAGTTTGATCATGCAGATGCTTCACATGAACAAATAGGTGCAGTTTAAAGCGTCTGAGGTGCTGCTGTAAAGTTAGTCTGGTTCCCTGACTAATTTCACTAATTCTAATATGAAACCTGGATCCAAATCAAACACAAATTTTCCTGATTTTTTGGCAATGGTCATTTTTCTGTAGTTTTTGCTTTTATGCCACAAGTCCGTATTTTAAGGGTAATTTTCGTAAGACTTATGGCAAAATCGTAAGATTTGGTAGGTCTATTAGGGTGGTGAAACCTGCTGGCATATATTTGGACAAAGCCAATATGATAAAGAATTCTTGAGAATGAGATTCAGGAATACTTCTTAAATCCAAGTCAGGATCTTTCTTTGTGGTGAAAATAATGTGGAGGATTATTAAAAAACAGTCAGCAACCTTACAAAACCAGCAACAGGAAGCTGAAGCTAGAAGTTCTCTGCATGCTGAGCACAGTTGTCCTGTCAATACAAAATTCTGATGCTTATCAGGAGAGGACACTCTCCATTCTTTGCAAACTACAAACTGACTCGGGGGAAAAATATGGACCGGAAAACTACTGACAGCCTGTTAAGTGTGAAACTTAATAATTAAAATGGATGTTATCAGAGATCTTGTGAAGGAAACTAAAAATGCTACTGGATGCTATAAAATATCTTCCTTTTTCATCAATTGACAATATAGTGACTAGTAGTAATTATTTATTACTGCAACATTGCCATCAGAATCTGAATCTGATGTATGTTCAAAACATGTGGCTTCATTATATATTGAAGAGAATATATACTGGCAAAAATGTACTTGTTAGGGGCCATCCAATTAGTACATACGCAAAAATCTGGCAAAGCTTGACCTCTTCCCCCCCCCCCCGTACACATGCATACTTTTTAACCCCCCCCACGTATGTACGCTTGACACCCACCCACCCACCCCGAATTCTATAGAATGGCCTATATTTAATCCACGCAAAAACGATCAAGGATTAATAATATTAACATGTTTAATAAAACAGATATTCCACCGACATTGAATGTCTGGCTGCATCAAAGAAATAAGCTGCGTAACTTTAAAAAGTTTATCTAGTGTCCGCTAAAATTCAAACTCCGACTGAATGCAGTCGAACAGGTTACGTATTATAGGAATATTGTCAACAGGCGCAATGTCAGGCTGAAGCAGAGCAGCAACAGCTGCAGTCTGCTGGGCCGCCATCTCAATATCCACAGCGTCGCTGACATCATCATCCAGCTTTTGATTGTTCTCAACGTCAGTAGACTCAATAGTGTGAATGCGCTGATGTCATTCACACTGGCCTGCAACGAATGATACCCGCCGCACACAGAACATGTGCGCTTGATAATTTCAGGTTGTGCAAGTGACGGACAGTACATATCAAATGACGCATTCAAAGGAACTTTTGATGATCCAAAAGCTTGCTGCTGAGCAAGTGAACTGTAGCATGCATGCGTCAGATCCTTTACAGATCAGGAATGCTAATACCAGCTGCAGAATGTGTCAGTACGACAGGTCTGGGCAGGAAACATTCAGGAAAGTAATTGTTCCATGAGGTGCGCCATGGGTGACAGCAGCTGGAATCATCACACTTAATGATCTGCAGAAAATATCGATTCTGTCTGACGTGATGTGACCCATTTGACTTCTGGTTCACTGGGTGATTCACGCTCTACTGGGTCAATATAATCTGCATGGACATCATGCTTATCTAACACGACTGCGGATCATACTTCTGCCAGTGTTTTCCTGCTTTCTCAAAGTTCTGCTTTTCCAACTCCGCATCAGTTGTTTTTCCTGATGCACTGAGATGTGACCCATAGTGATCATGAAGTAGCACTAGTCCGACTAGCTCTCGGCTCAGTGGAGCCATCTGGGGCTCAACTCTGTTGTTGGCTGAATAATGTGGTGCATGGGTGCCTGACAAATACACATCCAGATCCCAGTCAACAAATCTAGCAGCTGTAACCTGTAGAGGTTTGGGAAATCTTGGATTCTCGTCCGATCCTCCATCACTCGCCATGACCACTACTGGTTTCACACGACCATCAGCTGTGCACATCACTGGCTGGAAACTTGGAATTGAGTGCAGACATTCCATATCATGACCATGCGTAAAAGCTATACTGCTGCCATGTTTCTTTGAGCGCAATGCAATATACGTAGGGCGGGAGTATGTTACAGCATCGACTAACTTTCCTGGAGTCACGACACAGGCAGCATAGACAGATGGGATCAGTTTATGGCGTGATACGACAGCAAAGTCATGATCTGGCAAACGTACTGTATACTCAAGATGCATCAGTATAGGCGCATGCTTCATCGCTGCCGGGATTCCAAGTGGCACTTTAGCCTTGTCGTCTTGGCTGAGGTAGAAGCACATATCTACTCCAAACAGAGAACAGATTTCATCTAGGTATGACATAGATGCAAACGCAAATGCTGCATCTTTGTGATGGTCGTGAGCGGTACTGGCAGTTCTTGTCAGTTTCACAGGTACGGTCTTTATGTGACATCTGCCTTCCATTGAGCTGGATCATCTTTGAAGAAGTCGCAGATACGTCGCTGACCTTGACAGATGGTAGCCTTGTTTCAATAAGGTTTTATGTAGGTCATCTAGTGTCTTACATGATCGCAATTCCTGCAACCGGCGCCGGTCGCTGGCAGCAGCACCAATCGACGCAATTCAATAATTGCTTCGAGAAGATCCGGACCGTCGTCTGTGATGGTTGGTCTACCGCCTCTATCCCTTGTAAATTTTTGTAGTTTTTGCCCCAGATTCAGATGTTCTTCCACTATATCTTCGAGAGTTCATTTGAGTTTGAGACGGTGCTCACACTGCCTTGTGGCCTCCAGGCGCAGCCGCTTCAATTTCAGTTTCTTTTGCTTCAGATTCAATTCAACTGACTTCATTTTCTCCTTTAGTTCCTCGGTTATTATGCCTGCATCACTTAAATGTGCTAAAGCTAATAGCTGTTCTTGGGCTTCAGAGATGTCACTGGTCTGTTGTGGAGTTTCTGCTGTTTTCGTGATCCTGGTGGTAGGTTCAGACATGGCTGAAGTCGACGGACAAGATGCAGCTTCGCCAGCCGATATAGGTGGTAACACATCAGATGCAGCTGAAATCATGATTGTAGGTGCTAAAGCGTCAACGTCAGCAGGAGAGGATATCTCAGGTACTTTAGGGTTCGACAGAGTTGCCGCCGGTGCCGGTGCTGGTGCTTGCGTGCATGACCAGAAAGACAGAAGATTGCTTCTGCTCGCCAATGCTTTATTTGCTAGATCAGCAGTAACATATTCATACGTAGCTTATGCTTTATTTTATCCATAACCGATTAGTTTCTTTTTGTTGTTCTTGTTACTAGCTTGCGACTCAGCTTTACACACAGTATTTTACAAACAGTTATACTTGACCGTATTATCCATCCTGACTAAATATTCAAAAACACTTTTTTTACGATCTTCAAACACAATTATTAAACTCGGTGAACTAGTCTCTATATAAAAAGTACACTGATTGAAAATCTGTTGTACTAATAGTAGACCAGACTAGTGTCAGGAGAGCAGCAGCAGCACAAACAGAGCACCGCGGCAGCTAAAATCTTGAGCCAGTGGCTATCTGCAGTGAGACCAGATTGAAGGATGTGTAATCCATGGGGCAGGCCCCCAGACTGTGTCAGACTCGCTGCTGAGATGCGTGATAGCTAGCAATCAGGGGTACGGTGGCATACAAGTGACACCTCTCCCACAGGCCTACTTCTTCTGGTAGCTGTGGCTCATTTGAAGGCCAATGTAGACAAATTATTATTGAGGTTTCACCCCCCACCCCCGTTTCCTATGCGTACTTACATTATCAGTAGATCCCCCCATAAGCAAGCGCATGCATTTGGGTTACCCCCCTCCCCCCTCCATGCATACATACTAAATGGACGGCCCCTTTGTTCCCTTGAAGAGCATAAAATTTATGCTGATAAAAAATTTACTGGTTTAGAAGTCAATCTACTTATCAAAATTTGTAAATCTACTGGTTGGAAATCCTGGTTGTGTGAAATGTATGACCATAAGATATATGTCAGTAGTTTTCATGATCACAACCATGTAATATACGAATCAGCAGTAGTCATGATCTTAACCCTGTAATATACAAGTCAGCAGTATCCTTGGTCATAACCATTTAATATGAGTCAGATGTTTTCATGATCACAACCATGTAATATACAAATCAGCAGTAGTCATGATCTTAACCCTGTAATATGAGTCAGCAGTATCCTTGGTCATAACCATGTAATATGAGTCAGAAGTTTTCATGATCACAACCATGCAATATACGAATCAGCAGTATTCATGATCACATCCATTTAATATCAGTCAGCAGTATTCATGATCACAACCATGTAATATATGAGTCAGCAGTATTCATCATAAGAAAATATTTCAAAGTTTCACATTTAAGACATAAGTGCAAATGATGATTATTGTTGTTGTTGTTGTTGTAGGGCTTAACGCCATTTTTCAGCACACGATAGGCTATACATGGCGGCCAGTATTAATGGTGGAGGAAGAAACCGGGAAATCCCCGGAAAGAACCACCGACCCACGAGAAGCTACTGGCAAGCTTTCTCACATATCCACATTCGCCGAATCCTAGACTCGAACCCACGCAGACAGAGGTGAGATGGCAGTGATCCATAACGGAGAGCGCTTTAGACCACTCGGCAACTCGGGGCCCCCCAAATGATGATTAAAGGAGTGATTAGAACAAAGGTTATGTGTGTAGTCAATTGCTAACGTACATGAGGCAAAAGATTTCAATAATGATGTATTTGACCATTATCATCATGTATTTGTTTTACCTGAAGGTCCATCTGTGAAGTGATCCATTTACCACCGATTCCCAGACAGGAAATGATGTCATTTTTGTGTGGAACAGGCCTTGGGTACCTCTCGGACATTAGCTTTACATCCTCTTCATTGATAAACATTCTCACTAAAAAAATGCAGGCAAAGTGTGTTCACTCTCTGTATATATAAATTTGTGTCAGTTCTACATATGACAAATACTTGAGGATTAAATCCCTAATAAAAATAGTATGAGATGCTAAAATGAGATCAATTTTTCTAGTAAAATACGTTTCTCCGAGAATAATTACCCAATCATAATACCTTAGGAGAACTAATACTACCTCGCAAATCCAGCCCTCCCAGATAACACTTTTAGCTAAAAGAAGCCAAAAGTTATCTGCCCACCTAGATAGCAGTCGAGCAGAGATCTCCCCCTGGTATTGGGATAGGTGCCAAATCCAGTGAATACTTCAGTTACTATTGGAGTGTAAGGCATGCTCGCTATGTGGACGTAACTGCAGGGAGGTGGAAGAGTGTATTATAACTGTGCAAGTATTCTTGAAGAAACATATTTTTATTGGTTTCGTCTTTGAATACGTTACCCAATCGTAATATCATAATACTTTGGGAGAATAGGCAAGAGATGGAAGGATATACATCACCTTACCCCAGAGAGACCATCTCTGGTCCCCCAAGTTATGTGAGATAGCTCCTAGATAACCCAACTGGAAAAGACTCCATCTGTCGGAGGAGGCTTTGAAAGTGGAAAAATGTTCCCTCCCACAAATCCAGCAGAAGTTGTGAAGCCACATCCGTATGAAGCTGTTAAGTGATAAGGAAGGGTGACCTCTGTGCCACAGGTAAAGGTTCCTCCAGATCGACTTGAGACTTTTAGGATGATAGATCTCTGATAAGAACTGGACAAGTATACACGGATATCCATTCCACAGCATGGATAATGATAGAGAACAGTTTAACACATATGCAATGATTGTGCTGACTATTAACTTTGTGAATAAGTATGTGGAGGAAATTCATTGGTGTGGGTTTGGTCCAATATGCAGGACAGATAGCCCACTTTATTCAGGATGAAATTGCCTATGCCTATAATCCTTCCCCTCTTTGAAGATAAAATGAGGCAAGATCTCGCTCAATGCAATGGTTCAATATTCCTGGAATACCACTTCAGAGGTTGTTCTGGGTACTGGTCAGTGTATTTGATGTGTGAGAGGATACTCTTGGCTGAGGTGGAAAGGTCTGTAGGAATTGTCAATAATAAGGAGTCATGTGGTAGCCAAAAAGATGCCAATTGTGGAAGTAATTGAAAAGAAAATCTATCTTAGATAATTTCATCTGATGTCAGAACTGTAGACCCAGCTAGTGATGTAGAGAAATGAGGGCAGAAGTCCGATGGTATTGTGCGAGAAACTTCAGTTTAAGCTTGCAAGGTGGAGTTCACTCATCGAAGTAGGATCTAATAACGGTGAAGAAACTTGAATGCCAGTATTGTCATTTATAGATTATGGTAGTGAAGTCGACATCTCCTGTTCTACCTGTTAAGCTGTTGGAGAAGAATGTCAATGATGGTAGTCCTCTACACTTGCAGCACTGATGAGTCAGATCCTGTTACTTCTAATGTGTCACAAAGTACAGTCTCTTTGGTGGCAAAGGCCTGAAGGCAAGAGAAGAGACATCTCTTGAAAACTGTGGCCCCAAGATGGACATAGTAAGCTGGAAGTCTTTTGAGATATTATGTAGGTAAGATTGATCCATGAGGGCGTCTATATAAACTGGGAATCATCCACGGGGAGTGCCTAGCAGCACTATGCAAGTTAGACTGATCCATGTAAAACTGATGTCTTCATATAGGGTACAAACAGATCAGGAGAACTGAAATTCAATGACTTTTTGGTGATTTTTCAATGACCAGTTTTCAGTTTTCAATGACTACTCACAGTATAAAGTGCTCTACTTCAAGTACTAATTTAAATACAAAAAACAAATACAAAAGCAATACAGAAATAAAAAAGATAAAATAAATACAATGAAATATGAAAAGGAAAATGATATTTATTATAAGTCACTGTAACTGGACCCAGATGTTTATGGGTGCTCTTGGGGCCCCAAGTGGCTTAGTGGTCTAAAGCGCTCACTGTTACGGATCACTGCCATCTCACCTCTGTCTGCATGGGTTTGAGTCTCGGCTCGGCCAGTGGGGATATGTGAGAAAGCTTGCCAGTAGCTTCTCGTGGGTCGGTGGTTCTTTCCAGGGTTTTCCCGGTTTCTTCCTCCACTGTTTATACTGGCAGCCATGTATAGCCTATCTTGTGCTGAAAAATGGCGTTAAACCCTATAACAAAAACAACGAGTGCTCTTTAGCTTCAGTACTTTCTCCTCCAGCAGCAACTCAAGTGCTTTCGCTTGCTCTTCTTTTTCTTTGCCTTTTCTTCTGGGTCCAATGGAAAGAGATATTAATGAGTGTTGCTTTCTCTTCTGCTTCATCTGCCAGTTTGTCAGCTGCCTCGAAAAGGCTGCTGACATCTTCCTCCAGTCTGTGTTTCTTGCATTTTAAATTATTTAATTTCCTCCATGATTGTTTTTCTCTTCAATCCTATTTTCTGCTTCCTTTTTCTTTTAATCTACATAATGTTGATATTTTTTCCAGGCCCCACTGGATGACAAAAGCAGCTCCTCGGTGATTGGAATGTTTTCCACTCCTAAAGCTTTTCTAAGATGGCATATCGATGATTTGAAATGTTGTCCAAAAGAACTCTGAGTACGCTTTGATTACTTGATTTATATTCAGATCAGTGCCAGTTTAATTAAAACACCATTACAACAAGATAGAACATCATTTACCAAACATTCACAGGTACATTCAATGATGAATAGAACATTGATTTCTTTTAAGCCATGTCAGAGCAGCCTTCACTGGGGCAGACTTTTTCACAAAATAATTGTAGCAGTAAGGATTAACTGTTAATTAGTCCCACTGGCTTCATGCCTGTTTACTATCTTTTAGCTGTTCTGCAGATTTGCGTGGGGGAGTGTTCTGGGGGAAAATGAGGTATATCACCCTTGACAGTAAATAATATATTTAGGAAGATTATATATATATATATATATATATATATATATATATATGAAGAGTTATTAAATTGCCAACAATTTAATCACCCTGCATTTGTGTCTTTATCAAGCCATATTAAAAAATGATCACATCTGTAATTCGAATACCAACCTTTTCCACATCACATACCAGTTGATGTGAAACCAAGATGAAATCTAATCTTGCTTGCTTAAGTTGATTTTTACATCTCCATGAAAACCTTTTCTTTTCCATATATAGTTTTCCAGATATCAACTAAATTTAATTCATTTGTTATACCTACCACTACCTCTCCGTCCTTAGGATTATTTCTATCAAAATAAATGTTTTATCTTTATCATGGTTTATAACTATGTTAAAATCACTTGCCATTACAACCATGCATTTAGATGTACAGTTTAAAATGTTGTTTTTTTGTGGTTTTGTGGGGTTTAATGCCATTTATCAGAACAAGATAGGCTACATTTGATATCCAGTATATCTGGTGGAGGAAGAACCTGGGAAAATCCCTGGAAGAACCACTGACCCACAGGTAGTTACCCGAAAGCTTTCTTACAAAACCACATTGGCTGAGTCCAAGACTCAAACCCACATGGACAGAGATGAAATGGTAGTGTCTGTAGAGCAATGCCACCTTGGGTATCTATTTTAAAATATATTTATTTAACATATTTAAAACAAATTCCTGTGAATCACAGGAGCAACATATTAACTGGTAAGAGCTGTTTTTCTTCTACTACTGCATTTAAACTCAACCTTTTACCATTGTCTTTTATCAAATTATTTAAGTTATATTTAAAATTATTGTTCAATATTATTGCAACAACTCAAGACTGGCCATTAAAAGAGTTAAACATCTGTATTTCCATATGGCATGAATGATTTTCACTTTTTTTTGTTTGAAAATATATATCCTGTAAGATATATATGGACTGCTTTCTTCCCTTAAGAAAACTCATAAATTGAATAGATGTTAATGCCTTTTAAAGTAAACCTTAACGATGTACTTGCATGATTGACACTGTAGCAAAAGTAGCAAAAATTAAGCAAATTCACAGGCAAAGCTATGTTCTAATAATACTGCTGTGACTGGGAAGCATTTAATACTATTCACATAGTGTTACTTATTAATGCTTGCTTTTAGACAGATGCTTTGAAATTTTTGGTCTTGAAGCTCGATGCTTAAAGTGTCTTTCATATGCAAAAACGGGTCTCCCCTGGGAATTTGTATATATTATATATTTGTATATAAAATATATATCACCCTGGGCTATTTTATTGTTTAATTATCTGAAATCAAAATGCAAATGAAAAATAAGATAAGTCAACTTACCAATACTTAAATATGTCAGCCTTTGACACATCACTGCTTTGTATAAAACCTGTCACTGAAATGACACGAGTCTGACGTTTTATCAATTAAATGCGACGAAAATTTGTGACAACATGAAATAACCTTATCTGTACTATAAATATACATAGCTGAGATAAGGTTATTGTGTTGTTATAATTTTGTTTTGTATTTTGTTGATAAAATGAAAACTCCTGTGCCGAAATTGTACCCATATTGTCAGTTGTTGAACTTGCAAAACCAACTGATGATTTTGAAACATGCTTTTCTGATGCAGACGACAGTGATAACAAAGAATTAGATGTTATTTGCAATGACCATATAAATGCTAACATCAAAACAGAGGGGTAGTGTATATTTTGTTAGTTCCAATTGTATCTTTCCTTTTGCGCGGCTACTTTGAGCTCATTCCTGCATTATCTGTTTTTCTTGCACACTATGCAAATTGCTCAGAGCTGCAAGGTTGCATCTTCAGACCTGCCAACTCCAACGATACTCATCGAGGGAGATTTTGAAAAATGTTCAGCGAGATTTCAATTCTTTCAGGGAGGATTAGAATTTGAGGCATAAATTAAAACAATATATACAGCAAGATTAAAAACTTACTTTGTGACTGGAGATGTCAACGAAAATCAATGTGTACACCACTGGCAACACTGAAACTTGAATTGCACATCTTGTACAAAGCTGTATATGAATCATTTCCATGAGTCAGGCATTAGAAACCATTATGATAAGTTTTATATTTTTTGACTTTACAATTTCATCCAAATCTCCCTTTGTTTTAGACATTGTAGAATAGGTCAATGGACATAAGGATTCAACTTTTCAACAACTTTAGCACAGTTTTAAAGAACTTGTGCACAATTCTGGGAGTCTCCTGCAAGAAAGGATTGGCAGGTCTGCATCTTTCTTTGGCACTTAATAAAGTCTCTGTCTTGTAGCCAACTATTCCTGAATGTGCATTTTCCAGACATTTTGCGATGAGTGCACCTTCTAAAGACAGTCACAAATGAACCGTTCTTGCTTGGTGGAAAATTTAAAACTTAGTGAAGTGAAAGAGTGCACATCAGTTAATGATGGCATGAAATCTGATTATTTCCTGTGAATTCTGATAATGGAGGAATGGCTAGCATATGACGGAAAATCAAATCGTACATTCAATCCTCAATCAATGTAAAATAAATGACTCGAAAATAACTTTTCCATACGTTAATTTTCAGCAAAGTTTCTCAAATTCAATGACTTTCAATGACTTAGGTGAAAAATCAAACACTTTCAATGACCTTTCATAACTGTGTGAACCCTGATGAAATGCATTCTTGGGTATTATGGCACCAAACTGGGCATCCTGTGTGAGTTATGGAACTGGACAAGTTTGTTTTCTGGTGACTAATACTGTATGATTGATTGTGGTTGTGGTTAGTATGATCAGAGTTATATGGCCAAATCAGGTTATAAAGGACCATGGCCATTGGGAAGGCACGACATTCTCCAGTTCTTGAGGTTGGGATGGGGTACAGGATAATGATCCATGTATCCGGTCCACAATTCTGATATGTGAAACTGTATCTGATGTTTGCTGCTGGTCTCCATCTCACTGCCCAGAAAAGATATGGTTTGAAGCCTTGTTCGCAAGCAGATGTTTTTGTCCCCCAAAGTATGTTTCACTACTGTTCATGACATTAAGTCCAACATGTATTCAAGGAATGACAACCAGAGAACTAAACATGCTCATTGGTTGTCAGACTGGTCTTAAAAATCTGCAAGACAAAAATGGAGCACACCCTATATACATTTAGTGTAGTATCCTGCTTTTTGAATTGGTAAGAATCCATGCAGGGTTACCCACTAGTATAAATACCTGTAGAAGGGTGTACTTGACCTGTACAGGTAGAGAATGATAGCCTCAGTATTAATATGCAGAAAGTGGATGCTAAGTAAACAATTCTAGTCGCAAATAACCTGTAGGCATGTGAATTTTTGTACAGGTAGAATCACTGGAGTGTCGCTTATAGTATGTACATGTATGAACGGGAAGGCAAATAATCAATTCTAGTAACAGCTTACCTGTAGGAAGGCCAATTATTAATTGCCTATACATATACAATCACTCAAAAGTCGCTTATAGTAACATGCATGAATTGGACTCTACCGAGTAACCCATGTACAGGAATCATACCTGTACTTATCCTACCAGAGTGAAAGCTCTCTAGTAATATAAAAAACAAATTATATTACAAAAACCTGCACAATAAAAAGGGAACTGAAGTACCATTATGAGACAATTTTATCTGAGGGGGAAAAAGCACAATGACATTCTATAGAGGTAAAATCAATAGTTAATTAGTGCTAGCAGACAGTCTAATGAAGGCAAAGAAGCATCAATATATGATATCAATTCACAATACGACCTTTAGAAAGGCTCAATGACAGCCTGTGCAGGTAAATTCAGTGAAGCTTGGTGCCTAGATGCTAAAACTGCATTGGTATAGAAAACTTACCTGTATGTATCTGATAGCAGCAGAAATTGTATCCGGTAGTAGCAGAAATTATATAGATGTTAAGAGTTTTCTACAGCCACTACCGTCTTCCACATATCTTGCACATATAAATAAAACTACTGCCAGAACTATTGTGAAGTCACATAGGCTACCCATGCAAGATTGTACTATTAAGTGATGGCCAAGTGATAACTGTACAGGCAGAACTTTGTTTTCACAGGAAGAAGGAAAAGTTGGCAAAATAGAAGAAGACTCCTCCAACTTGTAAGTGTAGAACTTCCAGAAACTTGTAAAGGATTTTTCAAGGTACTTCTTGAGGTCCTTCATGACGAGAGTGTTCTGCCTAGCATGAGTGGAAGTAATAACTGTGACAGTCACAGAATTTGGTTCCAATCCCAATACCAAGGGGAGATCACTCTGCTTGACCGCCATCTAGGTGGGCAGATAACTTTTAGCTAAAAGTGTTATCTGGAATGGCTGGAATTTGAGGTAGTAGTAGTTCTCCTAAGATATTATGATTGGCGAATGTATTTAAAGAAGAAACTCCTTTTCTTCAGCTGGCCATTTACTTAGCTAGAAAGAAGAAAACTTTCAAACTGAGCTGATCTAAAAAATACTTTAACATTGATTGTAATCCAGGATGTAGACAGATGGACAGACAGACACACACACACAGACACAAAGTGATTGCTATATTGAGCTTCAATGAACCCAGGCTTGACAAAAATACCTGGTTAACTTCCTTGCATACATATGTACTTTCTTACTTACAGTACTTACCTTCCTACCTACCTACCTACCTACTTACTGACTTACTTCCTGACTTAATCAAATAAAATACTGTTTTACTCCAGCAGCAATTATCAGAAATTGTTCATTGGAACTTAAACACGATCTTCAAAAGAAACATTCTTCTATCCATGTCAATCACTTTCTTTGGTCCTGAATATTTTGCATTGTGTTCTCAACTGAAATTATTTTTTACATACCATGCAGTATGGTCTGTCATGGAGAAAAATGATCTTTATGCACCATGCAGTATGGTCTGTCATGGAGATAAATTATCTTTACACACCATGCAGTATGATCTGTCACAGGGACAAATTATGTTTATATACTATGTACACTGTAGTATGGTCTGTCATGGAGAATAATTATGTCATAAATATAAAGGTACCTATCAATGTTGCATTTGTTGACTCAATATGCCTTATGAACAGACCACTGTTGGTAGGTCAGTGTTGTTTTAGTAGAACAGTTTTGTAGCATAGAATATGACCATAATTATCATTGCTTTCGAAAATACGTTCCAAACCTTTTAATATCGATTGTTTTACTCAGCATTCCAGATTTATAAACTGACCATGTTCATTTCATTTTGGGACACGACACAAGTCATTACCAATGTGATGTAATTGACTCTTTCAAGCCATTACCACTGTGATGTGATTGACTCTTTCAAGCCATTACCACTGATATAACTGATTCTTTCAAGCCAATACCACTGTGATGTAAATGACTCTTTCAAGCCATTACCAATGTGATGTAATTGACTCTTTCAAGCCATTACCATCTTGATGTAATTGACTCTTTCAAGCCATTACCATCACGATGTAATTGGCACTTTCAAGCATTACCACTGTGATGTAATTGACTTTGAAGCCATTACCACAGTGATGTAATTGGCTCTTTCAAGCCATTACCATCGTGATGTAATTGGCTCTTTCAAGCTATTAACAATGTGATGTGATTGGCTCTTTCAAGCTATTACCAATGTGATGTGATTGGTACTTTAAAGCATTATCACTGTGATGTAATTGACTCTTTCAAGCCATTACCACTGTGATGTAATTGGCACTTTAAAGCACTACCAATGTGATGTATTTGACTCTTTCAAGCCATTACCACTGTGATGTTATTGACTCTTTCAAGCCATTACCACTGTGATGTAATTGGCTCTTTCATGCTACTACCAGTGTGATGTAATTGACTCTTTCAAGCCATTACCATTGTGAAGTTATTGACTCTTTCAAGCCATTACCATTGTGAAGTTATTGACTCTTTCAAGCCATTACCAGTGTGATGTAATTGACTCTTTCAAGCCATTACCATCATGATGTAATTGGCTCTTTCAAGCTATTAAAACTGTGATGTTATTGACTCTTTCAAGCCATTAATAATGTGTCGTAATTGACTCTTTCAAGCCATTACCACTGTGATGTAATTGGCTCTTTCAAGCCATTACCACTGTGATGTGATTGGCACTTTCATTTTGTGAATGGATCAAATGTACATCAGGTGTAGTTAAGCTTTTGGACAGAAATAGTAAACATTTCCATAAATGTAATTTCATATATTTTAAAATATAATAAATTTGATTGATACATCAAATAAACATTGTCCAGTAAACAGCATTATTAGTAGACTCTTCAAGTTTAATTTTTGCTTTGTTTTGTAATGTTGGTAGTTTAGAAGTTCTGGTATAAACAAACAATAATTAATGGACAAACTCTAAAATTGCAGCCATTTTCAAACTTCCAGACTGAGATAAATTGATTATGAAAACAGTTGTGGAGTTTAAGTTTGGTTACTTTATGTGAGAAAGGGTCATTACTTTGTGATTTGTCCAAATCCAGATATGCATTTATGTCTTGACAAAATAAGATTGTACTGGAAAATCGCTGGGACATTATTTCTTACGAATTTCAGATGTTTACTAAAATGGTGACTATACTGTATATACATCTTTTAAATACATACTCAGAATATGTTTCTGTAACACAATATACAAGTTTAAATTTATTGCTTTCTCTGGCAAATTTGTGTAACACAATAAAGTTTAAATTTATTACTTTCTCTGGCAATATCTATATGATACATGCCATTTCATAGCCTTGTACCATTTTGAAATGGTACAAGACCATTTAGTGATTTGAAACAGCTTAGTAGTGTTGTGCAACCTTCCCTTGTCCTGAAGCAGTGCTATTGTGTAATTGAAAAGATTTAATTTTACATGGTCCCAATGTAACCTTACAAGGTCCTGAAACTGTGTTATTTTGTAACTGAAAAGGTTCCTCTCAGTTCACACAGTCCCAATGCAACCTTACAAGGTCCTGAAACAGTGCCATTTTGCAAGTGAAAAGTTTCTTCTCATTTTACATGGTCACAAAGCAACCTTCACTTGTCCTGAAGCAGTGCTATTTTGTAACTTAAGTTTTCATTTTACATGGTTCCAAAGCAACTTTACAAGGTCCTGAAGCAATGCTTTTTTGTAACTGAAATGCTTTCCTTTCATTTTACATGGTCCCTATGCAACCTTACAAGGTCCTGAAACAGTGCTATTTTGAACCTGAAACCTTTCCCTCTCATTTTACATGGTCAAAAAGCAACCTTAAGTTCCCTGATCCTGAAACTGTTATTTTATAACTGAAAAGTTTTCCTCTTGTTTTACATAGTCAAAAAGCAACCTTCCCTGGTCCTGTGTTATTTTGTAACTGACAAGTTTTCCTCTCATTTTACATGGTCAAAAAGCAACTTTACAAGGTCCGAAAGCAGTGCTATTTTGTAAATGAAAAGTGTTTGTCTTGTTTTACAAGTTCAAAAAGCAACCTTTCCTGGTCCTGAACTAATTTGTAACTGAAAAGGTTTCCTCTCATTTCACATGGTTGCAAAGCAACCTTCCCTGGTCCTGTGCTATTTTGTAACTGAAATGTTTTCCTCTAATTTTACATGGTCCCAGAGCAACCTTCCCATGTCCTGTGCTATTTTGTAACTGAAAATTTTCCTCTCACTTTATATAGCCCCAAAGCAGCCTTACAAGGTCCTGAAACAGTGCTATTTTGTAACCGAAAAATTTTCTTGTCATTTTACATGGTCCCAAAGCAACCTTCCCTGGTCCTGTGCTAATTTGTAACAGAATTTTTTTTCTCATTTTACATGATCCCAAAAAACCTTCCCTGGTCCTGTGCTATTTTATAACTGAAACATATTCCTCATTTTACATGATCCCAAAGCAACCTTTACAAGGTTCTTAAGCAGTCCTTTATAGTAACTGAACAATTTTCCTCTCATTTTACATGGTCCCAATTTGTAACTGAAAAGTGTTCCTCTCATTTTATGTGGTCCCCAAAAAACTTCTCTGGTCCTGTGTTATCGTGCAACTGAAAAAGTTTTCCTCTCATTTTACATGGTCCTTAAGCAAGCTTACAAGCTCCTGAAACAGTGCTATTTTGTAACTGAAAAATTTTCCTCTCATTTTACATGGTCCTAAAGCAACCTTCCCTGGTCCTGTGCTAATTTGTAACGGAATTTTTTTTTCTCATTTTACATGATCCCAAAGCAACCTTTACAAGGTTCTTAAGCAGTCCTTTATAGTAAATGAACAATTTTCCTCTCATTTTACATGGTCCCAATTTGTAACTGAAAAGTGTTCCTCTCATTTTACATGATCCCAAAAAACCTTCCTTGGTCCTGTGTTATTTTGTAACTGAAAAAGTTTTCCTCTCATTTTACATGGTCCTTAAGCAAGCTTACAAGGTCCTGAAACAGTGTTTTTTTGTAGCTCAAAAGTGTTCCTCTTGTTTTACATGCTCCCAAAGCAACCTTACAAGGTCCCGAAACAGTGCTATTTTGTAACTGAAAAATTTTCCTCTCATTTTACATGGTCCTAAAACAACCTTCCCTGGTCTGTGCTAATTTGTAACGGAATTTTTTTTTCCCATTTTACATGATCCCAAAAAACCTTCCCTGGTCCTGTGCTATTTTATAACTGAAACATATTCCTCATTTTACATGATCCCAAAGCAACCTTTATAAGGTTCTTAAGCAGTTCTTTATAGTAACTGAACAATTTTCCTCTCATTTTACATGGTCCCAATTTGTAACTGAAAAGAGTTCCTCTCATTTTACATGATCCCAAAAAACCTTCCCTGGTCCTGTGTTATTTTGTAACTGAAAAAGTTTTCCTCTCATTTTACATGGTCCTTAAGCAAGCTTACAAGGTCCTGAAACAGTGTTATTTTGTAGCTCAAAAGTGTTCCTCTTGTTTTACATGCTCCCAAAGCAACCTTACAAGGTCCCGAAACAGTGCTATTTTGTAACTGAAAAATTTTCCTCTCATTTTACATGGTCCTAAAGCAACCTTCCCTGGTCCTGTGCTAATTTGTAACGGAATTTTTTTTTCTCATTTTACATGATCCCAAAAAACCTTCCCTGGTCCTGTGCTATTTTATAACTGAAACATATTCCTCATTTTACATGATCCCAAAGCAACCTTTACAAGGTTCTTAAGCAGTCCTTTATAGTAACTGAACAATTTTCCTCTCATTTTACATGGTCCCAATTTGTAACTGAAAAGTGTTCCTCTCATTTTACATGATCCCAAAAAACCTTCCCTGGTCCTGTGTTATTTTGTAACTGAAAAAGTTTTCCTTTCATTTTACATGGTCCTTAAGCAAGCTTACAAGGTCCTGAAACAGTGTTATTTTGTGACTGAAAAGTGTTCCTCTTGTTTTATATGGTCTCAAAGCAACCTTACAAAGTCCTGAAACTGTGCTATTTTGTAGCTAAAAAGTGTTCCTCTTGTTTTACATCCTCTCAAAGCAATCTTACAAGGTCCTGAAACAGCACGGTGACCTTCTGTAACCAAGCAGTTTTCCTCTTCTAGTACTGTTCCCAAATCATCACAGTATGACTCATTCTTTTGTTTTAGACCATTTCCCAAGCTGCACCATTTCAAAAAGTATTTTCTGCAGCTTAATACAATTTATACTGATAAAGTGTCTTCAGCCAATCTGAGCCATTTGCACTTTATGCACTTAACCCTCCCCAGTGTGGTGATACTTGTAAATTGAGACAGCAGAACAATGATATATACTGGTGAAATCAGTCAAGAGTTGTTATGAACTGTGAAGGGGATGCAATCAATAAAGAAAAATGCAAACAGAAATCAAGGGAATAATAAATCTTAAAAAATGTAATAGCTGATTAATTACTTGACAGAATTCATAAACTAGGTCGAGTACTGAGATGAACTGAAAGTACTATAAACAACAGATCAGATAATTATAATGGCACCAGTAAGATTTATTATATAATGAAGTTAGATCAATTAACTGCAAAATATTCATCTATGATATTTATCCAATCTCGTACAGGAAAAAAACTGGTGTATTCTGGTGAGAAAACTCCAAAGAACCACTCAACTGATGAAAAGGTACAAATGAATTGAGTATTTTTAAGACCTCAAGAGACAGAATGCTTCTAAGCATTACTAGACAATGTAGCTTACAATTATGGGATTTTATGCTTCTAAGCACTACCAGACAACGTAACATACAACGACAGGATTTTATGCTTCTAAGTACTACCAGACAATGTAACTTACAACGACAGGATTTTATGCTTCTAAGTACTACCAGACAATGAAACATACAACGACAGGATTTTATGCTTCTAAGTACTACCAGACAATGTAACTTACAACGATGGGATTTTATGCTTCTAAGTACTACCAGACAATGTAACTTACAACGACGGAATTTTATGCTTCTAAGTACTACCAGACAATGTAACATGGGATTTTATGCTTCTAAGCACTACCACACAATGTAACATTGGATTTTATGCTTCTAAGCACTACCAAACAATGTAACGTGGGATTTTATACTTCTAAGCACTACCAGACAATGTAACATGGGATTTTATTCTTCTAAGCACTACCAGACAATGTAACATGAGATTTTATGCTTCTAAGTACTACCAGACAATGTAACTTACAATGATAGGATTTTATGCTGTTTTAGGACCAGGTAAAGAAAGAAAACCTGGTGATGAACCAGCATTGTGCCATTTGCAGACTAGATATGGTTTCAAAACGGCACAGTGTAGTTTTGAAATGGCCTGGCATGCAACAGTGATATTTCAGATACTGTATATACTCACTTATAAGTCAGATCAACTGCAAACTGCACACACCCATATCTGCTATTGCATAATGTGCTGGCAGATCTGGGTCTCTGCAGTTGGTTAGTACTAATCAGTAAAACAAACAAAACAGATGCTGATTTGCCAGCACATTGTGAGATAGAAGATCATGGTGAATGTTGTTTACAGCTGGACCCAACTTATAAGCAAATATATGTGGTACACTGACATCAGGTACTTGTAAATCCATTTACTCCAGGCTTCCTTTTACCTCCTGGAAGCAATAAAGACAGGATTCCCAAGCAAAACAAAACAAAACAAAAACACAAGGTAAGCTATGTGGAACTGGCAGGTCTCTTAAAAGTGTAAGTTTGAAATGACTATATATAGTAGTGTTTAATGGCACTTCATCACAATAGTGGTTATAATGGATGGAAAGATGGATGGATGGATATAATTATGACTATGTAAGATTAAGTTAAAGTAGTAAAATGGTATAGTTATAAAATTATCTGAATAAAAGTATTTATTCCTGTAGATAAAATATAAATGCAAGGAGCTGAAGATTCTTAAACAGGTACACAAAAAAAGAATCCTGAAAATAAATAAAAAACAACTTTTGTCTGTGTGTGTGTGTGAGAGAGAGATGCATTTATGTGTGCATAGTGTTTAATGGCATGTCAGCACAATCCTGGCTATACTGTCCTTATCAGAAGGTAAAGGTAAAGTAAAAAAATACCATTGGGAAGATAAATCTTTTCCAATAAATGTAAACATATAATTCTAAAAATATAAAATAAAAGGTAATGGTTTTAACTCTTTAAGAAGTATATAAATGAAAGATAAAGATAGAAAATATAATAATATCCTTAAAATATAGCCAAACTCTGTTATATTAAAGCACATTCTTTCAAAGGTCCAAGATTTTCTCTGGTGGTTCATCGTCAAAAAGCTTTGTAAGAGTTCACATAAAAGAAACTGTCATCTCGTGGAATGAAAGTCAATACACTTGACAGGAATGTGTTCCAGTGTCAGTGAACACCATTTGGTATGCACTCTGGTCAAGTTTCACTGTTTAGAGCATGCATGGATTGGGTATGTGTGTCCTATACGTAAGTGGCTCCGACACTAATAGCATGTGTGTCATATATGAGTGGCCCAGACGGTAATAGCGAGACACACCTAAAGCACAAGCCAGAGACAAATATAGGCAGAGAGTGAGTAAGATAGGACATCATATATATTTCTGTATACATACCACCATTATCTATGATCACATCAACACCAACTCCTCCCGTTTCCTCCATCAAGCTGCTGATCAGGATGTTGTTCCTCTGATTTAGCTCTATCACCTGACCTGTAGCCAAATGATAAAATTTGGACTGTTTGAACGAAATTCATATACAACAGTCATTTAGACTGTTGTATATTTCTTCTGCAGTCAATACCATCCAAATTTGAAATACATTATGGCATGGCATAGGTGATGACATCATCAAAATAAACATCTGGGAATAATGTAAATCATAAACGAAAGTCTCATGCACTAGAATATTTGTCATCATACATTTTATAAATATTTTAAATGCTACTTAATTGGTATTAGACTGAACTATGCCATCCAAATGATTGTCAAAAAGGCAACTATACACAGATACAGGCACATGCGTATCATACACAGATACAGGCAGACGTGTACTATACATAGATACAGACACAGATGTACTACACACTTAAATAGGCACATATATACTATACACAGATACAGGCACATATGACTATAAACAGATACTGGCATTGATGTACTAACACACTGAAACAGGCACATACATACTGTGCACTGATTCAGGCACTTGTGTACTATACACAGATGCAGGCACATATGTAATATGCACAGATACAGGCACCTATGACTATACACAGACACAGGCACACACATACTACAGAATGAAATAGACACATATATACAATACACAGATACAGGCACACATATGTACCATACACATATACAGACACATTTGTACTATACAAGGATACAGGCACATGTGTGCTATAGGCAGATACAGGCACACATGTACAACACACTAAAATAGGCACATATGTACCATACACAGATACAGGCAAATGTGTACAATACACAGATACAGGCACATGTGTACTATGTACATACAGACAAATATGTACAATACACAGATACAGACACATATGTACTATGCACTTACAGACACATATGTACTATATACAGATCCAATTACATATATACTATACAGATACAGGCACATGTGTACTATATACTGACACAGGCACATGTGTACTATACACAGATACACGCACAGGTACAGGTACATGTGTACTATACACAGATATAGGCACATGTGTACTATACACAAATGCAGACATATGTGTACTATACACAGATACAGGCACATGTGTACTGCACACTGATGAAGGCACATGTGTACTATACACAAAACAAGCAAGTTTTGTAGCAGTTACCAACAATGAGTTGGTGAGACGTCAGACTCTTAAATCCAAGGCTGTAGGTTCAAGCCCATTTAGCAATTTTGGACTGAGATCATGGAAATAAATGTCATTCAGATTTCTTTCTCCACTTAAAGTAATGTGGACAAAATAGGCACCATTTCATAAATAAAACTTTAATTTGATAAGTGATGAAACAGTTATTTTTGTTAAATTGAAAAGTCTTCATTGTTTTCTTTCTAAGTCTACTGAACCATAACTACAGACTGTATCAAAAGTAAATGTTACTTCCTTCTCAGGGTCACCCAATCTTTGGTAATGATACATAAACTGAATAGTAAATAAGTTAAATGGCTTCAAAATTATTATTTTGATTTCATTCAACCCTGTTATTGGTGCTGTGAATAAAGAGTTAAATCAAACATCACCTATTTACTTCAAATATTATGCAGTTTTATGCCATGCACCTCGATTGGTAACTGTTAACTTACAAGCTCAAAACAGAAGAGCATGGAGTAATTTTGATATCAGCCAACAGCTCGGGTTTAAATATAACACCATTCAAATACATTTTTCCTAGTGGAACAGGCTGGACTGTAAATTAAATGACACAATCTGGTTGCATGATTTTTTTTTAGTTATAGCTGAGTGTTGTCTAGACAAGAGTAATTCAGTATATGATAGAAGTACAATTTCTGCAATGGAAGAGAAATAAATGATGCTGGTTGTCTCTGCTCAAATGAAAGCCAAATGATATCTGCTATCACTAAATTATAGCTTGTAATTGAAACCGCTAATTTTTGCTTACAAAATCTTTAGACCACTCTGGTGGCCTAGCAGTTAGAGAGTCTGATTCGGATGTGGGTGGTCATGGGTTCGAATCCTGGCCGAGTCATACCAAAGACTTATAAAACTGGTACTAATAGCTGCCTTGCTAGGCGCTCAGCATTAAGAGATTAGTGTTAGGAATGGTTGGCCTGGTGTCAGGATAATGTGATGGTGGGACATGATGCTACATATCTGCGGCATTATGCCCCAGTGTTAGTCATCGCTATAAACTTCCACACTGCAGACGTCGTAGCGATATAATTGAAAAAATTTTAAAGCTAGATTATAAAATCCAGGTCACACACACACACAAAATCTTTCAAGTTTGCATCCACAAAAATACCTGCTAAACAGATAGTAAATATGTAAATAACAGTGGGCCAAAAGAAGACTAGTCCAATATAAATAACAGTGGGCCAGATGAAGACTAGTTCCATGTAAATATGCAAATAACAGTGGATCATAAGACTAGTTCCCTGTAATGTTTAGTTCCATGTAAATAACAGTGGGCCAGAAGAAGTCTAGTTCCATGTAAATAACAGTGGGCCAGAAGACTAGTTCCATGTAAGTAACAGTGCACCACAAAAAGACTAGTTCCATGTAAATAACAGTGCACCACAAAAAGACTAGTTCCATGTAAATAACAGTGGGTCACAAAACTAGTTCCATTTTAATATGTAAATAACAGTGGGCCACAAGAAGACTAGTTCCATGTAAATAACAGTGGGCCACAAGAAGACTAGTTCCATGTAAATAATAGTGGGTCACAAGAAGACTAGTTCCATGTAAATAACAGTGGGCCAGAAGAAGACTAGTTCCATGTAAATAATAGTGGGTCACAAGAAGACTAGTTCCATGCTAATAATAGTGGGTCACCAACTAGTTCCATTTTAATAATAGTGGGTCACAAAACTAGTTCCATGTAAATAATAGTGGGCCTCAAACTAGTTCCATTTTAATAATAGTGGGTCACAAAACTAGTTCCATTTAAATAATAGTGGGTCACAAAACTAGTTCCATTTTCATAACAGTGGGTCACAAAACTAGTTCCATTTTAATAATAGTGGGTCACAAAACTAGTTCCATGTAAATAATAGTGGGTCACAAAACAAGTTCCATTTAAATAATAGTGGGTCACAAAACTAGTTCCATGTAAATAATAGTTGGTCACAAAACTAGTTCCATGTAAATAATAGTCGGTCACAAAACTAGTTCCATTTTAATATATAAATTATAGTGAGCCAGAAGAAGACTAGATCCATTCAACTAATGGTGACACCCTCTTTAAATAAAGTAATATTATTATTATTATTATTATTATTATTATTATTATTATTATTATTATTATTATCATTATTATTATTATCTAAAGTCAGGAATTTACTGGTTAAAGAAAATGGCTTATCTGTTGGCATTTTCCCCATTAAATGCGAAAACATATTTTAGCATATTTGGATGGAAGAAAATAGCAGAAATGTGACACTAAAGGCTGACTATATTGTCAAGTGTTTGGTCAGCAAAGGTGAAGTTGATCAGACTCCTGATTACTTACCAATGGGAGGCTGAAGAGTTTCTAGATATGATTTCTCCTCTTGAGAACTGACAGTCGCAATCACCTGGAAATCATAAACAGAATGGAACATGTTTGTAGCGTAGACAATTGAAAGATATAACTGAGGACAGTATACTGATATAGGTCATAGCTATAATATAATGATATCGTTTTTTTCTGCTTCTTTAGGGCATCATTACAAGTGACACTTCATTGAAATCACCAATTGATTTACAAGTTATGTAATATCAGTAAAATCTCATTCTGCAAACAGCAATGCACTGTAATTACTTGCTTTTACTGGATTTATACACAGGACCTTCCACAAATCCAAACTGGGAGTTTTAGCAGTATTATTTGCAAACATGACTAATATAAAGTGTTATGACTATATGGCCTTAAACTAAGTAACAGAAAAAGCGAAAACCAACAAGTTGTGCAAAATTCAATAATTTATTTCCCTAAAATACAAAGTAATAATTTCAAAAGAACTTACAGTATTGTACATTAAATCCCAAACAGCCATAAAAGTTCTATCACAAGTCCAAACGTATGAAGTTCTAATTGAATTCCAGTGGTATTCCAAACAAGTTCCAATACTGAATATGTTATGTGCCTGAAGTCTTTAATGTGGTAATGTGCCAATGGCCTGGAGTGTGATGATGTACTAAGTCTTTATATGTATCACAATAATATAGTCCAAAAATGTTCTAGTCTGAATTCACTATAATTCCAAATTAATGTTTCTGTCCAAGAATATTACTGATGAGCACTTTGTATATCTAGGAAATAAAAATTTGAACAATAATTCCACCTAAATGAAAAACTGCAATAAGATCGATTCTGCTTCAAGATGTTCAGGCAAGAATGAGTAATTACTCAAGTAAATAACATTAAATAAAAAGCTAAGACACAAAAAATAGAACCAGTATGAGGGTCAAAAGTTAATTTCTATAACTTTCTATGTTGTCAACTTGATAAGTCTATTACTAAAATTATAATAACGAACATGCCAAACATCAGATACACCAGGTTTTTCCATGTGGGAATTCCAATGTCCTAGACTCAGATTAAGATGAACATGTTTACCTCCACTGATGACGATCCTGATATTTAATCTATACTCACAGAGAAATATTAGCTATGTATTATGTTGCTTACAAATCAATGTCCCTAGACAGGTAAAAAGTTAACTTGATTTTGAATTGAGGTCAATTTCAAAGTACAAATATACATAACATATAATAAAAGCCAACAAAAAATATAAATTAATGTATATTTTGACCAAAAAAATCAAACACAAGGACTGAAAGTGAGTGCATAATGAAGGTTGAAATTTGAGTTTTCTTGAACATAATGATGGTACCTATGGTTGCAGCCCATTCCAATATATATGAAATTAATGGCTGGGGGCAACTTTATTTTGGACCTACTAACAATTCAGCCTCAGCATAGCGCATCTGTGTGTGTGTGTGTGTGTGTGTGAGATTTTGATTTTTAACGTAGCTTTAACAATTTTTCAGTCATATCGCTACAATGTCTGCAGTGTGGCAGTTTATTGTGATGTCTAGCACTGAGGCATCATGCTGCAGACATGTAGCATGATGTCTACCCAGTCACATTATCCTGACACCAGGCCGACTAGTCCTAACACTAACCTCTTAATGTTGAGCACCAAGCGAGGCAACTGTTAGTATCATTTTTATAAGTCTTTGGTATGACTTGGCCAGGGATCGAACCCACAACATCCCGCATCTGAGGTGGATACTCTAACCACTAGGCCACTGAAGTGGTCCCTGAGCAAAGCAGTGGCTACTTTGTCATACCTGCTATTCATAACTTTAGGTGACTCTTGTAGCACACAGTGCATTTCAGAGGGAGCATTAATCTCCAAGCCAATGACTGAAAAGTGTATGTGAAAACTGAAAGATTCTATATGCATGTATACTGCGAAACAACCACAACATACTTTATACCTGTAGTGCCATTTTGATCCTCATTAAACCATACCCAAAGTTACAAGTAAAACAGCTGACACAGAAAACGATACTCAAAGTTACAAGTAAAACAGCCGAATCGCTGTAAACAATACCATAATTTACATGTAAAATAGCTGACTCACAGTAAGCCATACCCACATTACAAGTAAAATAGTTGACTCACAGTAAGCCAGACCTTAAGTTACAAATAAAATAGTTGACTCACGGTAAGCCAGACCCTTAGTTACAAGTAAAATAGTTGACTCACAGTAAGCAAGACCCTAAGTTACAAGAAAAATAGCTGCATCTGTGACTAAATGTGGCAAATGTGAGTGAAAAATGTCAACTGGTTACCACTTGACAATGAAAACTATCATAATGATGTGGCAAACAGAACATGATATGAACACTTTCTCATTACAATTATTTACAATGTTTTGAGTAAAAACAACACATTCAATTTAAATCAGACCATAAGATAAATCAGTTGCTTTAACTAGTAAATTGTACCAGCTCATATGAATAGTTTCAACAAAAGTTACTAAGAGGCTTATCTGCTAACACCAATATCCAAAAGAACATCTGCAAACACATGCACAGGATAGCTCCTTGTAAGTGTCATGAACTAATTGCTGGCACATAGTTGTGAATATTTCAGACTCACCGGGTGGTAAAAATCCAAAAAGTTACTTTTGCTCTTCAGAGACACAAGCTGGTACCACATAATTGATGGTTTCATACCTTATGTAACCAAGTAAAAGTACAACACAAATTCTGACCAGGAACAGATGCATTCAGCAAAAGTTAGACATGTATACTACTTAAAGTCAGTGTTATGCCTAAATAATCTATCAGTTTGTTTGTGTCTATACTCTCATACCATCTAATAATCCACATGGAGTTAGCTGATTTGTGACAAGAATTTTAACTGCAGATACAGGTAAGTAGCAAAAATAAATGTATGTTTTTTTATAGCTTTTGGTAGTTATGGCATGTAATATTTAGATTGTTCTTGCCACTTATATTACTAATAATTACGCTTATACCTCTCTTGGGGGTTGGCATGTATGAACCTTCGACAAAGCAGTTCAGATTTACATTAAATTTCACTTTGATAAGGTACCTGTGTAACCAATCATTAGAATCAATGGGTACTTGGTAAAACTTGCCTAAAATTTTGACAGTTTAAACAGGAACAAGTGGAGTTAACCTGTATGTGTTACTTCTCATTGCCTATATGATATATAAACAAACAACATTTTTTCATCTTTGAGGGTGGGGTGCATTTAAAGGTAGCAGAGATCAATCCTGATGGTAATGCGACCAGGTAAGAATTTTTGGAAAAACATGATTTACTACAGAATCTACTATCTTCAGTTTCTACAGCATTTCAAGCTTGAAATGAAGCATTTATATCCAGTACTGAAGAATTACCACAGCAATCTGAATCTAGAGAAATCACAAGGTCATGCCCAGGGGTGATGTATTTTCATGAAGGTCATAGCAACTGTCTAGGTAGCAATCAATGGCCAGACAAGATTCAGCTCTCTCCTCTGTGATTCCATTTCACCTAAATAAAAGCTGAAGAAACTGGACTGTGCATTCCAGCCAAATGACTCCACTCTGTTTTGGACTGAGACAATACTTCAAAGGCCAGACTTGTTGAAATCGCTTGTGTTTCATAAACCAAAATATTCATAGTTCATGCCTGATCCAATGAGAATTGAGAGTATGTCAATAAAAAAACTCCATTTATCTAAGTACAGCGTGCTTGTGTGGTGATTAGCAGTGAAATGATTAACTGATATATCAATGTAGCAAAAAAAGCTTTTTCCGTATCTATACCTATATTGACACATGAAGTGAAGAATGGATACAAAACGATACTTGCCCTATACAATTTATTTTAAATTTTAGAAGTCGCAAATAATTATTCGTCATTTGTCTTTTTATCCTTTAGTTTGAGAAATCATCTGAGACAGCTGTAACTGGCATGTGCACTCATTTTTGACAGCAAAAAAGAAAAACTATTGACAACATCCACTCTCCTCCTACAAATTAAAACAAAGGGACTAACTCATGTGATTCAAAAATCAACACCCCTAGCTGATTCTATGCTAATTACTTTATCCTGACAGCATGTCCAGCCACTAACATATATAAATGTAAACAATACATCCCAGATTTGTTCTCCATATATGATTTAAGTATTTTACCAATCATTTAATAACCACTTTTATGCAATGTTTTCCTGTTGCTTTGCATCTTGTCAACTTGGATTGAATTTGAAGGCTACACTTCCAGTGTGTTATACAGTGAAAAATTCTAGCTCTGATTGGAGGTTATTATTTACTCAAGTCCAGTGTAAAACAATAACCACCAATCAGAACCAACTAGGGCTGAAATGATACACCTTTGCTGTGCATCAATACATTTCACAATACACAGCCTGTGATACAATACATATCGATACATATATGAACTTAATGGTTTCCATCTTTGGAAGATAGGTGGTACCCTTTTATATATGTTATCCAATTCTTGTCGATTACAAGATGAAAAAAATATCTTCAAACAAGACTTCCTGTTGGTTGTCATTGAGTTTTATTCAGTGTTTTAGGCCATTTAATGGTGGTTCCATTTAACTCACTTCAGACACCAGGCCCTTTGTTTCACACAACATGAATGCTCTGAAAACATCTTATTACTGATTTCATGTCTCACTTAAACTTGGAAGACATTATGATGTTATCTTCAAAACAGAAGAATTAATGCAATTTCCTCATGCAAAGAAAACTCATTTATAACAAATCCAGGCATGGGTATGAGTATGAATACCAACAAAATCAACCACACTGTACTTCCTGCAGATGCAAAAGACTGCTGCAGCCACAGGTACTTGTATTTGTAGGTGAAGAAGGAAAACTTCTGACAACACCAGTCCTATTCTGCTTTTGTTTTGTAACTTACACAGAGTGATAAACTTTAGAGACCTGACATCTGCCCCATTGCTGATTCTGTGCTAATTTTATTTATTCCATTGGCACCTTCATTCGCTGGTTAAATATCTCTGCATAAAAAGAGAAATTCCAAATTTGTTCCCCATGTACAACTTAAGGAGAGAGACTGCCAGGATTTTATCTTAAAGGAGACCTTCCCCTTTGTGAAAGAAATAAGGGGCAGTGGGAAAAAAAAGGAGGAGGAAGAAAGTTCAATATTTACCTAACACTTCAATATCTCTCTTTCTTCCTTCTCCACTTTCTAAGTGCTCTACTGATATCAACATCTTTAAAAGATATCACCTCTAATTGTATAAGCATTAATCTGTTAATTATTTGTAAGCATACTCTGTTCCTTATCTGTGAATGAATATTGTTCTTTGCTTCCTTCTGAAGGGGCATATACATAGCTAGCTTTGTCAGCTTGGTTATGTTGGGAAACTGATCATTATGGCTGTTATGTACAATTTTCCAGAGCTCACATATTATCTTTTGAATACATCTGCTCCAAGATAAGACTTCTCACTAACAGAAGCTTTGTTGAATCAGTAGTTTACCACCTACTATGCCAGATTTTTTTTACCCTTTTTTATTCAGTTTATTTTAACCCTGATATTGAAATATGGTTCTGTAGCATATGATCCGCAGGGCTAAACTGATTGATAAAATAATAAAAATTGCATTATACTTTTAAATTGTCTGTGTTTTAATTAGGCTTAGTATTTTGCCCTTTCTACATTTAATTTTGAGATACCGCTGAAAGGGAGATTGACTGCCGTGCCATCTATTTTTGTCCATCCAACATGTACATCTCTTATTTAACACCATTTTCAGGCTCAAAATAACTCATTGGCATCTCCATCAACACTTTCCCAGCTCCAATAATCTGATATAATTTATAACTTTAAAAATAACTGTCATCATCACCATCATCAGCCGAATGAAATCGTAATGAACCATGCTAGGAATCAGACATATTTGGTTTTCTAGGTAGCCTGTATTTTAAACTTGCAATTGTAAAACTTCCTTCATGGAAGGTTCAAACTATGCCATAACAATGCTTACTCATGGGCACCATGTGCCAATCAAATTTAATTTAACAGTCATTCTTGTCATGCTTGAAGAACCAAATGTATAAAAAGCTTCCTTCTTGAAAAACAGATGTTGCGAGAAGAACGGTTAAATAAAAATTGTATACTTCGCCCAGAACATTTTCATCTGCAGGACTTTCAACAAATTTGTGAGTTCTTGCACACCACTGTTCTCCAAGCTTGTGAATTCATACAAATTTTGCAAGATTCACGTGATCACATACCTGACAGAATCTCTGTTGAAGTACTTTACATATCAATTAATGACATTTGCATGAAGTTTCTCTGTTGCTTTGCCAATACTTTCTGTTTGACATGCATTAATGTAAGCTACATTAATTTCTGATATATGGTTCTTATTTAACCTGGACCAGAACAAGCAATAAACACCAATGAGAATTCAATGTATCATATTTCACCTTGCCACACACTAAAAGTGTAGCTTTCAAATCGACCAAAGGAAACCTAATACAATTCATCACAGAAACTTCAAGTAAAAGTCATTCTTATAAGTAAAGTACTTCATTATATATGTGGAACACGTTTGGAATGTATAGTATATGCTGAACATGCTGGGTTAAGATAATTAGCATCGAATGGGAGAGGGCAAATTGCAAACAGTGCCACTTTGTGTTAATTTGTAGATGGTGAGCAAGTATTCTCAATAGTCATTTTCATTTGTACTAATAAAAATGAGTGCATGTGACTGCTGATTCTGTTTTCGATGAATTCTAAATTTAAAGGATTAGAAGTCAAACTAATAAATTAATTACTCATGACTGCTGAAGATTAAAATAATGTACATATGGTAAGTATCGTTTCTGTATCAATTCTCCTTCTCTCGTATCAATATGTGTATCATTACAGCAAAAGTATTGATGCATCAATATAACGATGAATCGTTTCACCCCTAGAACTAATTGTAGCTTGTTCACCACATGACTCAGTGGGAGTATGTTTCCAAACTTCAATCAAATAGATACAAAGCAACAAAGAAACTTTGCCCAGAAATAGCTATTAAATGGTGTATAAAATATTTTAATTATACAAGGGGAATAAGTTTGGAATGTCTCCTTTTATGATGATATATGTAATCAGCGAAGAATAAGCTGACAGGACTTAAATAAAAATATATAATTGAATCAGCAAGGAGGCAGATTCCAAACAACAAAACTTATAACTAACTTGTTAATTTGTAGAAGGGGAGTAGATGTTGTCAATAATTTTCTTTTTTAATGACAGAAATGACTGTGTCCATGGCAGTTGTTCTGCAGGAAGTAGAATGTGAAGGATGCGGTTGTTACTAATCTTGTTCTAGACAATTTTTAGATTTTCCTGTCTTGAAGGTAATACTGTAATGCCTTCCAAATTTAAGTGAAGATGTGAAATTGGTAAGGAGGTGTTTTTAAAACATTTGTGCAGTGAAAAACAAATGGCACTTTGGCCAAGATGAGTCCTGCGATCAAATGAAGCAGCCTGACAAAGAGTAAAATCCCTGTCAACCAACAGGTAGTCTGTTTGGAAGTGGATTTTTTAAAAATAATCTTGCTGTCTAAGAAAATGGCATATAAACAGATGATAAGTTTATGTCTGTCTGTAACCTGTATACCTGAAATACAACCAATATGTCAACACACAGAGAATGGCACAACCCTACCAAAGACAGACCTTCAAAAGATGAAAAGACCATCAAGTTGATATATGTATCTATAATGTATCATGTAAAAGACTGTGCATAGTGACTCATATGACACACAGCAGAGGTATGTTGTTTCACCCTTATTGGTTATGTCCTAATTTCCTGCATTAACTTGAAGGATCAGCATCAGAAGGGGCAAGTGCCATGTCCTACAGAACTGACTTTCTTGACAGACTGAGTGAAGAAAGAAAGTGAATGGTCAAAATTTAATGAATTCTCGGAGGCAATGTTCACAGCTGTAAGCAAGTTTAAATGGTTACAACCAGGATAACAGTTGTCACCTGGTGAGAACAAGGGGAGTCACCCTGTAAGAGTTCCTTCCCTTTGTCAATCCATACATACATACATACATACATACATACATACATACATACATACATACATATACACATGTGTGTATGTGACACACACACACACACACACACACCCCCCTTTTTGTCTTTCAGGGAGGGCTGAATTTGGAAGTAGCAGAGAGTAATCCTAATGTTAATATGATCAGGAAATGTATTTGAAGGAGAAACTAAAAGGAGCAGATCAAGCTGAACTTTCTTGGATGTGCTGAAATTAGCTCGGTATTAAAGAAGTGATGTCTATGGTGTCACCTTAATGAGCCTTAGGTAATTAGGAAAAGTGTCAGAGAATTATTTTGTAGCCATGGACCAACATATATAATCATTGTACAGCTTTTGCAACATAAAAAAAATCAACTTCTCCAATAATACACCTCTCTTTTGATAACTGGCAACTGGAAACCAATAAAAACACTGATTGCAGCATAGGTGAGGACATGAGATAGTGAGAATAGTTGTGGGCAGGGGGTGGGGTGCCACCAACTTTTGGTGATACACAAGAATTTTATAATTTCCATTGTCCTCCACAAATATTCATCCATTGAATTTTAAATACTTTATGGATATTAGATTTGAAGAAGTCAGTTAAATTTATGAGAGACTTCAAGTAAAAATTAGGCTGACACACCCAAAAAGTAGATCAACATGAAAGTCAAATGACTCATTTTACACCTGAACAGCAGAGCATCAACATGAAAGTAAAATGAATCGTTTCACACCTGAACAGCAGAGCATCAACATGACAGTCAAATGACTCATTTCACATAGTAGAGGTTATTATATGGATTACACTGAAGCCGACTGAAAAATGTAACTAAAAAATAAGTTTTTATAATTGGTACATATTTCTTACTGTGCTGCCACCAGCAGGCATTTTCCAACATTTTCATTTTTATTGATATATTGTCAGACGTTGTGTTACTTAATGAGAAAATGTTTTTGTTAAAGAAAATCTTACAAAATGTATGTTTTCTACTTAAAATCTGTGAATTCCATAAATTCAATTTGAAATTTTTATACAATAACCACCTTTCTCAACAAGAAAATGAGTGATAGATTGAGCTTTCCTTTACCAATTTTGGTTGCTATATTTAACTTGAAGCAAGTGTAAGCCTATTTTTTGTGTTTTCTACATGAAAATAAATGCGATCCACACCTGCCTCCACATTATAAGATTTGTGATTTATTTGGGAACACTCAAATGAGTAAGTGTTAAAGTAATATTCTGATTCTAAATATTATCACAAAATACACAAACAAATAATAAAATATTTCTGACAATTCATAAAACCCCATTTTAATATTAGGTAATTAATTATGATTAAAAAAATCTCATGCCCCTAAGTCATGCTTTACCTGTGTTATGCATACTATTATAATTTGTCAACTTTACCTTTGCACCCCATATTCTCGCCAGCTGAACTGCAACATTGCCAAATGGTGCAGCACCATCAATGACAAGGACAGTGTCACCTCCACAAACCTTGGCCTGGTAATGAAGTGCTGTGTAGGCCTTCATGCAGTCCCCTATCCCAGCTGCAGCTGCCTCATGGCTTAACATTGGTGGCTTCTTCACTGTAAAGATTAAGCAAGGTTCTTAATGTGACTTCTTCACTGTCAAGATACACTATAAGCAAGGTTCCTGATGTGGATTCTTCACTGTAAAGACACCATATAAGCAAAGGTTCCTGATAAACTGTAACCACAGGTACTTCAAACATGAATTTCAAATTTCACACAGAGAAATAGTGTACTACGCGTAAATTCATGTATGAAAATTTATTGTGACACATGCAAAATTACATAATAAAACTATGAATACGAAATGGTCTTAATAAAAGTAGTAGCAAAGAAAAGAATCGCACATTGTCTTCAGCCAGGTGAACATTTATAAATCCAATATCATGGTGAAAGAACTTTGATGAGAATCGAAACTCAGTTCTGCATTCTACTCCTTGTGGCACTGCTTGCCCGGTTGCAAATAAAAAATCTGCCTTTACACAACACCTTACAAACTGATTACTTATTCTTAACAGTTACTATATTCTAGAATAATGACATGAACAGCTAATAAAAAAAACCCTAACAGAGATTTATGATCAATTGTCACAATGACCATGACAAGAAATTGCCTTGTTGGAGTGTGAGTAGACAAACAGTATGACTAATTAACCCCACTTTTGTCACTGCATTAATAGAGTCAATAACCAGTCTGCTTATAGGGATGCTATTTATCAAAAGAGTCTGCAAAAATCTTTATGCACAAATTTATATCATGTGATGTGGTAAAGAGTAAAACTAAGGGAGCTATAATGGCACATACCTGATTTTCGTTAATTATCCAATGGAAAATTGTACAGTTATCCTTGGATGTTTAATTCTTAAACATGTCATTTTAATCCAAGAAAAGCAGCCATATGTACTTGCTTATAAGTCGAGTCAAAATGAAAGCAACAATGATCCTGATCTACCATAGCAAAATTAGCCTGCAGACCTGGGTATATTTTGTTTTTCTACTGATTACTCCTAACAAACTACACAGAGATAGATCTGCCAGCACATTATGCAATGGAAGATCTGGATCTGTGTAGTTTGTAGTTGGACTTGACTTATAAGCGAGTACAGACAGTAATGGTAGTCACTATTCCATGTACAAACATGCCAACCCATGAAGAAACAGTACCCTAGCAACAATATTTTCAAATTTAGGCAGCCCATCCAGAATCAATATCACGTTTGTTATAAAAGTATCAAACAGGGGTCACACTACCAGGCGAAGTGGGTTACTAAGTTGCCTAAAAAATGTAAACTTTGCCTTCTTCTGTTAGGAAAGTGAAAATGACTTTGCTGTGCGATTTTTAGAGGTACATTGACTTAACCATACCTTTTGAGATGACCCTCCTTAGCCAGTTTAGTTCTAGTGTTGTAGCGAAAGGTATTCATCAAGCTGTCGGTAGCTAGGCCTAGTTTTGATATCAATTATGCTGACAAACTCTTGCACATTCACAGGCATGTGTTTTGATAACTGATTGACCATTAACCATTTCCTGAGTAAGTTAGCAACTAGGCCCATGTCACTACCCAATTTACGCATGCTATCCTTTGATGAAAAAAACATACAAACTTGTGTTTCGTAGCTTTAACAACAGTATGTAAATAGCAACTTGTGTTTTAACAATATAATCAGTGATCTGGATATTTAAGCTGTCTTGTGCAATGTTTCATCATAAAATTAGTTTGAAACTGTAAGTGTAACAGGAACGGTGAAATAATGGCTGACATCACTATGTCTGGGAAGTACCAGTTTATTAGATTGTCTGTTTTTGTAAATCATCGGGCAAATACATTCAGAAAAATATACAATTCATAGCAATCAAACCCTAGGTATTATGTTATTTACGATTTAACTTTAAAATGCAATTATACAGGTCAGAAGCATATGGGACCACAGGGGCTCATTTCGTTGCTTACAATTTACCTGTCATACATGTACTATATAATAACTACTTGTATAGTGCATGTATGACAGATTAATTGTAAGCAACGATATGAGCCCCAGTGCATGGAACAATGCTATGTTGTGGAATTCGCGAGAAGCCTTGTAAGGTCAAAGTTTTTTTCTGACCTGACTCATATTTGTGAAAATACAGAGGAAAGCTGCGAAGCAGATAATATTTAATCAATGCCTAAAATTAATACAAGTACAGAGACAAATAAATGAACCATAAATTTGTAATCCTATCATGGACTGTTGTAATGACGCTATATAAAGTGAGTGATTACATTACGAAAACCCCTCCTTCTAAAAATAGATGCACTCATGTCTGTATTGATTTGGTTGGAAAGAAGGGTTTAGTTCATATACCAACTATAAAGGAGTCATGTCTGTAATTTTATGCATTTTAGTGTCTTATGTGGGAATAGTTATGGTAATGTTTTATCCACAACAAAGAAATGAGGATGAACAATGTGATTTGAAGACATGTGTGCACTGGCCCTCATGTACATGGTACAGGGATTGTTTCAAATATGCTTAGAAATCTTTGAAAGTGCCATTATTGTGAACTTTGAGAAAGTATATTTAAAAAAATACAAAAATATAAAAAAATTTATTAAGGGTAGTTGATTAAGCATTTTTACTAACTTGCAATTACAATAATGTAATCTGGTTACACAGTTAAAATTTGTTATAATGTAGTTTCTATTATTCTCTTTTAGAGTCATATGGCCAAAATAACTCAGAAAATTTTCTACTTGAAAATAAAGTATTGCTTAAATCCAATGTTAAATGCAAATATGCATACTGGGAAATAGAGGGCATAATTCAAATAACAGAACACACACACACACACACACACACACACACACACACACACACACACTATATATATATATATATATATATATATATATATATATATTGTGTTTCTTGCTTCGTGTCCACGTCTCCCTGTTCTGTCCAAAAGGAGAAGTCACTTTCCCTAAAATTCAAGTCCAGCTTGACCCCTGATCAAACTTTATTGTTTTTAAATGACATTGCAAATGGTACTTGATGCTACTTGTCTGCATTTTAATATCAGGTTTGCAAGCCAACACAACTAGTTATCACCATTCATGTTGCATGAATGGAGGCACTGGTTTAGGGTTTTCACTTGCTGCAATATTTAACTGGCTCTGAATTTGGTGTTCAATTCAAGATGCACCCACATTAAATACGGGGTATAATCATAATACATGGTTTTGTTGGTTGTTGTTGTTGTTGTTGTTGTTGTAGGGCTTAACGCCATTTTTCAGCACACGATAGGCTATACATGGCGGCCAGTATCATTGGTGGAGGAAGAACCTGGGAAAACCCCGGAAAGAACCACCGACCCACGAGAAGCTACTGGCAAGCTTTCTCACATATCTACATTGGCCGAATCCGAGACTCGAACCCATGCAGACAGAGGTGAGACGGCAGTGATCCGTAACGGACAGCGCTTTAGACCACTCGGCCACACGGGGCCCCGGTTTTGTTGGTAAAGTCAAATAAAAAAGTAAGTGTGGTTCTGGTTAGCCAACCAAAATTTTTTTCCTGTTGGATTTCTATTTTCTTCGGAGGGGATGCTGGGAAATAAAACATTTCAGAAGAAAAAATGAACAGAGGGATTAACTATCATTAAACTTAAATTCAGGGTGTGAAAGACACTAATTTTCTAGTTTATGCTTCATTTAAAACCACCTGGACAATAAAAAAGCTCAAATTTTGGTTTCAAGGTAACCAGAACCCCACATATCTTTTTATTTGACTCAAGACTAACTACAAAATATATTGTATTACATGATATTATTTATATGACATTTTATAAATAAATGTCATGTTCTCATACATCAAGATTTATAATAAATGTAAGAGAAGCCGAAATGTAATTATGATCACACAATTTATGATAGTAACTTACAAAAAAGAACAACAAAAAAAATCAACATGTTTTGTCATGTGATGAACAGAATCTGAGAAGCAATTATCACATCCCTCCCCTGCCCATGTGTGAAACAGAAACTAGGTAACATATTTCATTGATTCAAATGAAACTCAAATAAGGTTCATAATATAACTGATGCTGTCCTATCTACATTAAGAACATCTGTAATCTCATTTTCATTTCTCCTTTTTTCTTTTTTTCTCGTTTTTGTCGAATAATTCAGGACAAAAGATAGACCTGCTGGACTTTCCAAACATTTTCTCAAATCTGAAGACGTGACAGGTTTACTGCATTTTTTAAAAGAGAATTTCAACAGTTTTTGATGTGATCAGTACGATATGGATTGGACTTACCCATTTCGTACTGGTTGAAAACACAGAACTCTGCACACCCAGAATATTTAGAATCTAATGGCAAGATACCTGGAATGATCAAAACATTGTATATAAATATATATATATATATATATATATATATATATATATATATATATATATATATCCATAATATACATCTAACACTGAGACCAAAAACTTCTGTAACATAAAGCAATGCCAGATCAGGCACTCCACTACATCCAAGAAGTTATAAAATCAATAGCAAAAACTAAATGTGTTTTGTTCTGAGCAGGCAGAAAGAGTGAGTTTGATATGGTGTAGGAATGTCAAGGCTGTATCAAACCAGTTCTTTCCCCTGACTCTGAACAAAACACTTACTTGGTTTTTATTTACTACATATCCCCTTCTTATTCACATATTCTTTAAAAAAATGTTAATGTAAACTTTAAGAAAGAAATTGGCATTTTATGACAGATCCTTCATGCATGTAACCAGGGCCTTGATATATAGTGTGCAGTTGCATCACTGACTTGCCGATAGGGATTTACTCTTTAACTTTGAATTTTAAAAATGTTGTATGAGACATATGAATGGATTTAATCTGCAGTCAAAGGCAAGTGGGTTTTTCCTTACTTCTCAAATAGACCAAAGGCTTTGGACCACTGAGTGACCTTTTCTTACTTTCTGCGTACTGATTAGACACTCTACTTTCAAGCAAATTTCAAAGTTATTTCACAGACTATCAGTAATTAAATCATTCAAGTTTCTACAGAAAGCTGATTAATTTACAATATATTCAAACTCTCTGTTTTTATGTTTTCATTTAGTACAAGAAATTATTGATGCATTAAAGTGATGATTTAAGCATATATTTTTATGAAATCAAAGATTGGGTCTCTTTCTAACATGTGGACTAGATTATTAATGTTCATTTGGATAACAAGAAAACAGTTCCATGAATTTAAAATGTAAACATACAGTTCCCTCCATGCACCCCAGTATTCTCAAGAAATTTGTAACAAGATTTAATTCTTTAAAGTTTACAATAAAATAAGGTACCTCATTTTGACTGAGGGACTATGATTACCATGCCCTATTTTAATTGTGTGTGGGGGGGACTATGCATTATGGCAGATTTGGGATCAGCTGTTAATAGCTGGATGTGTTTTACAGACAGGAAAATAAATAACTAGCAAATAAATGATAAATTGGATAAAAGAAGTAGTCAATGAGGTAGAGAATATAGCAATCATACATGATTTACTAAAGGTAAACTTGAAGTGTGTTCATAGAACACACAAGTCCAACCAAACTGTGTGAAAACTTACCCCTAAATGCAATGAATTTTCCAAGGTCTTGAGACAACAGGAGTGTGAGACATGGATGGACAGAGAAGGATAACACTATATGCCATACCACTGTTGCTGTTAGGCATGAAAAAGTTTTGATGGAACACAAGGGAAGAATTTAATCTTGGGCTATGCCTGAGAGTTCCATGCTATGTCTGAACTCAGTAACTATATATAATCATTATTTCAGATTTAACATTGATTTTTCTCAGTTTATTGTGGTATAAACTGTCAGTTCCCAATTAACACAGTAAATAATGCCTGGTGGACGTTATGTAAGCTGTGAGTCGGCAACTGACAGTTTATACCATGATAAACTCAGAAAATAAGTTAAACTCTTCTAATTGCAATTCTAAATAATTTTATTTATTTCTTATTGCTATTTTGTTGTTTTTTTAAAAGATATTTCCATTCAATTTTAGAGTCTTGTTTAAGCATATGAATTCTTGTTGAGGGCATCTGCTACAAAGCTATTTATAGAATGGGGATTCTCCATCTGCAATCTAATAGCTACGTCAACATCAAACAAAATAATTTTACCAATGGAAGGCAATCTAAGGTTTTGAACATTCCACTGCATGGTCTTAATCTTTTATCTAAACTGGCATATGTGGTCTGAGTAGAAGTCCAATATTCAGAGCAAAGGATGTGTTGTTTTGACTCTTGGATCTGATGTTCTTATGAGTTCATTGTCCCTTGGCTGAATCGTATATTGCCAGACACCTGAGTAACCAATGTTTGCTTCTTTAGATCTGTTTTTTTGGGGTGTTCATTAATGGTTTAGGCTACCTACAGGGGTTAGCTACAAATGAAATTAAGACTACTGGTAAATGGTTATAGTGATGGGGTCCAATAGTCAAACAGTGCAAGACACTGACCATGATAGTAATGACGGGGAGTAACTGGATTTTTACCCCCACCCCACCCGTCCATATCGAAACTATCAAGATTGGTGTCATACATTGTAGGACTGTGAATCCAACTGTTATTATGTCAGTCTTTGAACCCCCCTCCTTCCAATCCCTATAACCATTTACCTACAGTTTTAAATTCATTTTTAACAAACCACAAATTTTGAGTTAACCAGGTTTTTTTCAAACCTAATCAAAGAAAGAATTATTTATCTTCAGAAAAATTATAAAGATTTGTTATTTGATTCTGTCAAATCAATTTATTAAATTTTCTAAATATAATATAAACCCACCATTTTTTCTTCATTTTAAAGGCATGCAGTGTGTATGCCTTCTGATTCAGTGTTTACATTAGTTACTTTGCACGTGATGCTATTTATAGAAGTATAAAGTATTTCTCCTTAGTTTATACAGAAATAAATGCAACTGGGTCTGATCACATGGTTATGTTCTGACCAATGGAAATCTTCCCTACATATATCAACTGATGCAACTGCAATTATTCTTATATAATCAATCACCAAAATGATACATACATATCAACAATCTATAAATTATATTATTACAAAAATAATTAAAATAAACCTTTTAACAATGGGTACATGACCTTTGATTTTTGTGTATAGTTCACATCACAAAATGTAACATAAAAAAAAAAACAATTGGCTAAAATCATTACTTGTTTAAATTAATATCAACATTGATCACACTGAATTTTACCCTTTAACTCTTTATCCTAAATTTTAATTTTTATGTCAAAAATACTGTACTTAGTTTCATACTAAGTTACACAGACACACATATGCGGAGGATATTAAACCTGCACATTTTATCCATTTATTTGCACCTAACAAAAAACATCCTTCATAGTTTAGTCAAAAGATAAAGTACAAAGTCTAGAGTAAATCTAGACACACGTGTGCAACAAAGAGTGCTTAACCTAACTACAGTGGATCACTGAAAATTTCAGCACAAGCACAGCTGATTAACTTACAGGGATGCCAAAAGTCCACTGAATTACTAGCTATACAGCAGTACTGATGCAGCATAATCACAGCTATACAGCAATACTGACACAACATAATGACAGCTATACAGCAGTACTGATGCAGCATAATCACAGCTATACAGCAGTACTGATGCAACATAATCACAGCTATACAGTAGTACTGATGCAGCATAATCACAGCTATACAGCAGTAATGATGCAGCATAATCACAGCTATACAGCAGTACTGATGCAACATAATGACAGCTATACAGCAGTACTGATGCAACATAATGACAGCTATACAGCAGTACTGATGCAGAATAATCACAGCTATACAGCAGTACTGATCCAACATAATGACAGCTATACAGCAGTACTGATGCAGCATAATCACAGCTATACAGCAGCACTGATGCAGCATCATCACAGCTTTACAGCAGTACTGATACAACATGAAGCTAGACAGCAGTACAGCTAGCTATACAGCAGTACTGATACAACATAATCACAGCTATACAGCAGTACTGATACAACATAATCACAGCTATACAGCAGTACTGATACAACATAATGGCAGCTATACAGCAGCACTGATGCAACATAATGGCAGCTTTATAGCAGCACTGATGTATAATTGTAGCTGCACTGTTGGTTACCAGCATATTTGTGATTTGGCCTGGGTTTATTTAACATGCTGGAGTCAGTTTTTAAGACATGTATGTCTATTTACCAACAACTTCCTCTCCAACACTAACATAAGAAACATCATCTCCTACTTTGCTGACAACTCCTGATACATCTTGACCAACACTGAATGTTTCACGTGGCTGGTTTTGAAACACCTCTGTTATCACCTGTAATAGAAAAGGTGAAAGTTACCTTAACAGTTACATAGCATGCATACTGACTATGTGGGCAATAACATCCTGAACTTTTCACTAATTTACAAACATTAAATGTCCTTGACCTTCATTTGTTTTCCAGCTTGTTTTCTTTTTGGTTTTAAACAGTGTTTTAATTTATCCACAGGAGCCCTTTAATCTGTTATAATTTACTATTCTCTATGGGAATCAAATTTTAAATTTCTGGAAAAATAAATATTTTATCACTGTGACATAAAGGTAGCTAGAAAACTTGAATTCTTACAAGACCTAGGAAAGCCCCAATGGCACTAGGATAACTTTCTTTGCTACCAGCAAATCAAGCCCTCCCAAAAAGATGGAATAAGGTCTTTTGGTCAATGTCTTTTGGTCAATATACTGTAATAGACAAAGGGAAGAAACTCTTACAAGTTAACTCTCCTTGCTACTGCAAGATGGCTATCTTTATATCTAGTTAAAACCAGTTTTTACTTGTATGTGACCTTAAAGGATGCTTGCATCACATGAAATGGTGGGAGGGATTATTGATAATGTAATCAGGTAAATTTTATCAGAGAAACATAACTAACTAAAAAGTTTGCTTTCTTCATCAAATACGTTACCTGATTTCATTATATTAGGGGAATAGGCGCATGATTGCTCTGCTAAAAAGATGAAATTTTCCTAATGTTAATCATCACAACGAGACAATTTGTTTATACATGTGCGAGGGAGTACCCTGTGGGATTCTGCAGTTGATCATTGTTTCACCATCAAATGTTACCCACATGAATCCAGTGAATGTGGCAAATTCATGTTTGGTTTAAAGTTGTGCTTTCATGAATGGTGAGTGGTCACTGTCTGTGCAGCTATCACTAACTCAATGTGATTCAGTTCTATCCTTAGCAAGGTCGTGTCACACAAATGAAACATCGAGGAGGCAGGCTAAGTATCAGTCAGCTGACTGCTGTGTCCCAAATTAAGCCATTACATTCAAGGACAGGCTGAAGCAAGTTGCTCATATTTAGTGAGATCTTCATTAGTGGGCCTGATCTGGTGAGAGTACAGAGTACACTGATTTAATAACTCCCTTAAGGAAAGCTGCTGGTGTTTGTGGGGTTATGTCTTGCATTCCTGCTTTCAGCAGTAGTAGCAGTTTACAGTTGATGTGTATACGTCTGTACCTCTCAGGTAACATCTGAGGCTCAGTACAGGGTCCTGTAGCTTTGCTTCTCACAACAGACTGATGAAGGAGAGGTAATGAATAGTTATTGTCAGTTGACTAGTGACTGCAAGTTTTTCTTTGGAATGAACCAGGCTGTATAATTATAATGAACTGCTGGAATGGAACTGCATGTAATTTAAATCTATGGATACTGGATGTGGCTCACTCTCTCTGCATGCTGAAGTTTGCATTATCATAAACTGCAAGTCACATATGATAGCTATTTCAGTTGGGAGTGTGGAAAGGGGATGTGGTTCAAACTTGAACGTGTTTGGCCATGTCAAAAGCCAGGCGAGATTCCATCTTGGAATAATATGAGTGGACATGTCTGGATATGTCAGAATTGGACTGCAAGTAAAGAGTTTACCAAGCTGCAGCCAAAATCATCTCTTCCATGAATCATGAAAGTGTCTGAGACCATGGAACAGTATCTCTCGATCGTGAAAGAGGCTAACTTCCTGTCTTCAACGAGAAAGAGAAAGAAGTTTGCCATCGTGGAATGGGTGCTGTGATTGGTGTTATGTCACTGATGTGACACCAGTCACTGACAACATACAATTTCCCCTTGCATATCTTCGAAGTGGAGGATCTTCAACTACGGTGATCCTCTTTATAAAAGAAGTTCCAAACTCCTTTTCAAACAGGACATCCCCGAAAGGGGTAATGAATGAAGGAGGAATTTCTTTGAACATAGAAGGATTAGTGGTGATCTTGACTGCTTGAGGGGAATGGAGGTCACATAAACAGTCTGTGTATGTCTGTTGCTAAATCAAGCAGATCACTGATGTTGTAAGCTAAGTGAGGCAATTAGAGCTATTGCAGTCTGTGCCCTAAATTTCTTAATTACCTTCACAATCAAAGTTGATGGAGAGAAAGTGTATGCCTACATTACCCCCCAAGCCAATTAAAGAAGCATGTACTGGGGTCACTGACAATGCAGCCATTGAAAGGCCTTTGACTTACATCAGTAGATTTTGTTTAGTTGTTAAGGTCACAGAATCAACTTGGTTGTGAACAACTTTTCAGCTATACCAGAACTGTCACAAATTAAAGGAAAGAGGCACAAACCTGTAACCTTATTCCACCTGAGCACAAGAGTAAATGATATGCTGAAGATCAAGCAGCAGCTATTATGTGACATAGGTGCCAGGGGAAACAAGTTCAAGGTGAATGTTTCTGACAAGATGGAATAGCACTTGACACATGCTTCAATGACTGCTTGAACCGACACTTGGTATTATGGCTGTTATCAGTGACCCCAACCTATTAGTAAGACAGCAACTGCAACACTGAAAAATTATTATATATTTTGACAAATAAACATAATTTCAACAACTTGCAAAAGTTCTCTCACTGTTCTTGACGGCAACAAACTGTTCATGGACAAATCACCAACACAAGAGAGATTTGACCTTGATATTAATGGCAAGAGACCAGTCTCTTGAGTTCACGGTGTCCAGTGCCTGGTGACAGACCTTCACTGACTGTCACTTGACACATTATCTGGTGCCCTGTGCCCAGTGAATGGTCACCAGACAATTACTGGCAAGTTTCTGTTCAGGGAACTCAACTCTGAGAATCAAAATCTTGCTTTAACTTGAAGTCTACAATCACCCTAGCATCAAGATGGTGAGGCTCACTATTTGGGGCTGGCAACTTCCCTACACTGTGAATTGCTGAAGATCCTTAACTCAGAGATCCCACTGTCTATGGACTGGGTGAAATGCTTATTCCAGACATGTCTCTCATTGAAGCAGGTAACTTCCCTACATCAGGAATTGCTGTAACCCCCTCCTGAAAATGGAGGTCCCTAGAGAATAAGAAAAAGAGGCTGGCCCCTTTTTCAATCCCTACAGGCCTAGTGACTTTCCACCAAGTTCCAGACCTTGTCAAGCCACCAACAACAAATTGTCTGTCTGTACACATGCTTTGAATAAAAGAAGGGTGGTTTGAGTGTCCCATGCTGCCCTATTATGCCCATATTTGCGAACATCATAAGGCATTAATGAATGCTGAAAAGAATAGTGTGTGTGATTTGGATTTTTAATGTAGCTTTAACAATTTTTCAGTCCTATCACTATGATGTTGCATTGTGGCAGTTTATAGTGATGTCTAGCACTGGAGCATCGTGCTGCAGACATGTATATCATGTCCCACCCAGTCACATTATCCTGACACCAGGCTGACCAGTCCTAACACTAACTTCTTAATGCTGAGTGCCAAGCTAGGCAGCTAATACCATTTCTATAAGTCTTTGGTATGACTCGGCTGGGGTTCAAACCCACGACCTCCACCATCTGAGGCAGATGCTCTAACCATTTAGGCAACTGGGGTGGTCCCTGAAAAGAATATTTAAAAATACTCAAATAAACTGGAGGAATAAAAGGGTAGGAATTACTTACCCTGACAGTGGTACTGAGGGATGAAATAGAAGAAGCACTGCTTTGCTAAAAATATACTCAAAACCCGTAAAGTTGATAAAATTGGGTACAGTTATATTAAAATAAAACACGGTTGGGGAGAAGAAAAAAAATACAGCACAAAAATACAGCAGGAATGCCAAAACACGATTTAACAGATGAAGTGTGTTGAGCATTCAAGCGACATGTGTACATGTGAGCAGAGAAGGCTGATATGCTGTTGGAAATGGACTAGGGCATCACAGACTGGGATCATGTTGAATTTATTCTAGACCTTCAATTACTAACTGGGGAAGAGAATAACGTCCTTGGACGGGAGAAGACTAGTGCCATGAAAAAAGAGCATAATAACAATAATAATTACTGCTATTAAATTATGTTTTTTTGACTCGTACATACATTTGTAATGCATTCAAAATTTTGTATTTATATGTATTTACATATTTTAATAATTCCTCTTGTTTTGAAGTATGAATAAACAAATGTACATACTGGATATGTGCACTTACTTTCTGATTGACCAGAGATAGTCCACAAGCTTTGACTTCAACTAGTACTTCATTCCTACCAGGCACTGGAATGTCCACCTGTTGAAATCAAGAACAAAATTGTTGTTAAACAAAGAAAAGATGCAAAGATAGATACTGATAATTTTTTTAATAAAAAATTAACAAAAACGATGGTACACCATGAATGCAGTAAAGCATGTGGTTTTCTTCAACTTTGTCCATCTGTGTGGTTAAGGTTTGTACTTAAGTCGGTTTTGAAGTACTGTGGTGAAACATCTGTGTTCCAAGAAGACATTTCCAGATTTCTATATGAAGGTGAACCTTTGCTACAAGGTTTTTTTTTACATTACTGCTAGTAATTTTGAAATCTCTTTCATTACACATACTTCTAAAAACAATACCATTTCTTACTTTGTGTTACAGAATAAAATATGTCATAAATTTCAAATATTACATTTAAACTATAATTTAAAATTAGCTGCACAATATATTCTGTTGGAGTTATGTCCCTTTATGCCTCTTTCTTGCCATTTTACAGGTTATACAGAATAACAGTTTCTGGCACATACCATATCAATAAAAGCTAACAAGAGAAGACCAATACAATTCCTAATTAACTTATTACATGACAGATTTTGCTCACTGCCATGGTAACAAATACTAGGAAAACTGCATCAGGATTGACTCATTTTTTATGTGCAAATTGGAATGCAAATTTTCACAAAGTCTATACTCATAAACACAAATTTCCTCACCAACAGGTTCAAAATGGAAACAGCTCACAATATACAAACTGGTAATCAGGACTGATGCCAATGCAATTGGAGCTTAGTGTCTTGTGTTAAGATACGATATGACAGCTGATCTATACAGCATTTAAATTCCTTACCCTCTTGCTGTTAATCAAATCCAACAAATGTGCCAATATTACTGCAATAATCCACCCATTAAGTTGCTTTGTTGTTGTTGTTGTAGGGTTTAACACCATTTTTCAGCACAAGATAGGCTATACATGGCTGCCAGTATAAATGGTGGAGGAAGAACCCGGGAAAATCCCGGAAAGAACCACCGACCCACGAGAAGCTACTGTCAAGCTTTCTCACATACCCACTCTGGCCGAACCCGAGACTCGAACCCATGCAGAGGTGAGATGGCAGTGATCCGTAACGGTGAGCGCTTTAAACCACTCGGCCACTTGGGGCCCCTCCATTAAGTTGCATCAACAAACAAAGTTTCATCAGTGTAGTTTCAAAACAAATGCAGTGCAGTCTATGTGTAATAGGGTTAGAAATACATAGGATGTAACATGCAAATAGCTGACAATATAAAAGTCATTAAAGTATGAAAATCAGGTCACAGTGACATCGTTTAGGTATTTGTTGAGTTTCTTTCTTTGGGACTGATCCATATGATAATTTGTTATGAGTGTAGGTGATTCTGGGTCCAAGATATTTAGGGTATTGTGAATGGATTGCTGAAAATACAAGTTGCCTAATTAAAAATATTAGGTCAAAGTGACCTACTCATGTATGAGTTACTCACACCAACTGCATCCACAATTTTCATGAGAGTAAGTGAAGTGGGGTCCAAGATATTGAAAGTGACAACTGAAGTGGACATTTTCACTAAAGTATGAAAATTAGGTCACCGTGACCGATTTCTTGCATGGTTGAATTACAAAGATGTATTTATATAAAAAAATTTCCTAAGTGCCAATATCACACGGTCCAGGACCTGAGGACTTAACAAACAAACAAATGCACGAACATGTAAATTTTCATGAGTACTTGTGAAACAGGGTCCAAGATATTGAGGGTGTAACAAAGGATAGCTGAAAATACAAAAGTCACACAAGCATGAAAATTAAATCACAGTGACTTGCATTTGATATGGTTGGGATGGTCACTCTGAGATGCATCCACAATTTTCATCAGTTTAGGTGAAACAGGGCCCAAGACATTCAGAGTGTAACAAATGAAAGGTCTAAAATTTCACTCAGGCACAAAATTAGGTCACATTTACCTATTTCTTATTTGGTTGAATTATACTACTCAAGTTGCATTTACATGCAAATTTTCCTGAGTACTGGTGAAATATAGATACAAGACAGTGAAGATTAACAAACATACATATGAATGTAGACATGAATAATACAAGTAAGTAGATATGAATGAAGAAGCAAAATCCTGTATCACCACCTGAAAAATTTGTTGGTGAGAGGCTATAAAGAAAATCCAATTCCAAATGTGTCTGTAAATTTAATTTAAATTTGATTGAGTATTAAGCAAGAATATAATTACAGTCTGCAGCAGCCTAGAAAAGTTAAAAACATTTTGTGATGTTTTTAGATTTCTAACCTATCCAAAATTTGATATGGCTGTGTGCAGTCTACTGTCATATTCTAGTGTTTGTTGAAAAGCGACTGTGAAAAGTATTTCAGGCTTTAGCTGCTCATAAATATTACTTATTATATATGTTCATGCGCTACTGTGATAATAAAGACAGTTTTGACATAAATATGTGCTTGTTAATTATTAATTTCCTGTCAATTCCAAAAACACTACAGTCCTGACAAATCAAATTATTTGTCCACATAAAAAAATTAAAATAGCTTTTTTTTTACCATTGCAAGTGCAAAAAACTACGGATGTTTTGTACAAACTTGTGTATTCTGGTTTCTAACCTGTAAAATGTGTCTTGGAAAAGTAATGTTAAAGAATTTTAGTTTTATCACCCCACTGTTGCATGTGATGCATCTGTCCAACCGGTAAGTTGATGATCAATGACTTGCCCTGTCATAATACCATAATAATTTCAGTAAATTAAATAGTAAGATGTGCATTATGGAGTCATTTTATATTTTTTTTAATAAAGAAAACTAAAATACATTTATGTATTCAACATTTAACAAATTTACAAATTTACAAATTTATATACAAACTCTCCATGTCTGTCTGCTTTGACCAGTATGTGAGTAAAATTTTGGGTTCTTTTTTTACCGAAAACCCAAACAGTTGAAAGACATTCAGTTTGCACATGGCACACCTGCTATCCTGTTGTCAAAAACCGTCATGGAACCAATCAGAGACTGTTTACATTTGATCAGGATGCCTGCTTAAGGATGCTATGTGATGGTAAAAGTGAATTGGTAAGTTACATTATATGTGACAAAATAAGAGAATTCTTTATATGGGTAGCAAATAGACTTAAGATAAATTGTTTACCATTAATTAAAAATACCATTAAAAACAAACAATTCAGCAAGGAAACAACTGTATTTTCTCTGCACTCTTACAACTGACATCGAAACCAAACTCATGTAATATTTACGGACTCCACATTACATTGTTGTACATCAACAGCTGTAATGTTAATAAACATAACCAAAACTCTATACCAATTTATCCTATTGACATGCCTGAAAGAAGCATTACTACTGACATTTGGTCTTTTTGCAGTACAATCAAAATTTTTATTTCTGACCAACCTGTGTGCAATCACGTGACATTGACAGAAAGGCAGTCATAAAACTTGATTAATGTTTAGTGATTCTTCTGTACTGTTATTTTAAGAGGATATTACTCACATGCATCTAATTAAACTGAAATAAATACTGCGTTTCCTGTTAAGGGTTGTGAATAGTTCTATCACTTCTCAGGGATCGTGCTGAGTGTCACCAATGTCACAAATTGCAATTTTTTTCCCTAATTGGCGACAAAAATACACCATCTGGCAATTCTTTTGGTGACAGCATTTTTGTCTGTTAAAAACTGTATATTGTCTTGGGTTTTGAGTCGAGAAATTCAAAGGCACCTTGACAAGAAGCTGCAAACTTGGAAATAAAATTGCAATGAAATCTATTGTTACATACACAAATCCCTTGTTCATATTGACAAACCATCCTAACACGGCATTGTTATATCATAATCAGTTTATGCTGATGTCTGGCCTTAGTACTACTGTATGCTGTATTATAACCAAAACAGTCATGCTACCTGACAGGCTACAATCCACCACCTCTGAACAGCTACAACTGATCAGATGAAGGCAATATTTCTATCTTTTTGAAAAATGTACCAGAAAAAATAGTTTTGCTGAAACTTAGAAAAAGAAAATAGATTACCTTTGACGCACCAATTGTTCTGTACATATACTAAGCAAATGAAAAAAAAAATTACATTTCAGTCAACGTTCTACAGTTATTTGATGTTGCCACAGCAATAACAAATGGGCATTTGTCTGGTCCTTCAAAGAGAGCCTTTAGCAGCACCTTCAATAACACATGCACTTTCATCAAAGCCAGCTGAAGACCTTTGATGAAAGGAAGTCATCATCTAACCTAAATAAAAGCACTGTTTCATTCTTAATAGTGACTGGAACATATTTATTATGCCATGAAAGTTTCCAGTTTGTAACAAAACAGTTAATGCTTGTGATTGCTACCAATGGCATTGCAAAAACCCCAAATTAAAGTTCCAATATTTTGAAACAATAGATATCTGGCCCCCAAGTTAAATGAAGGTAGGCATCTTGGAAAAATGTTTGTTAAACTTTTTTATTTGTTCATGTTTTTATTTCCCTATGAATAGCTTCATCCCCTCGGTAGCCTTAGCATCATGGTAGTTGTTTCTAGCTGACCAAAATCTAGGCCAATTTAAGTACATGTACATGTAGCATACAAACAACTATACAGCCACGTGCTAATAGGATAATGAATAACAGAGTGAATTATTTCGTGAAACATGTTTCTGGACAATGGGATATAGATCAATAAAGGAGTAAAAATTTTTTTATATATATGTTAGTTGTGTTTTCTAACGGGATTTGACTGATACATGAATTTTCTAACATGTGATCTAATACTTGATTTCATCAATTTTTCACATACATGTACATTATTTAACACATTGTGGAGTGTACTACACAAATGTAAGTATACTTGAGACTACTTGTCTTCATTTAATCAAAATTTCCATTGTATTTTTTTCCCTTTCTCTGTGCAAATCCTATTTTTTCTCTCTCTGTGCAAATCCTATAGTACAAGTCACATGGGTCATGTATGCGCATTTACTCATTTTATATTAAATATAAATTGTTCTTTTAAACTTAAAAAGTAATTTTCTTTAACCAAAGTCTATTCAATCCTGATTATTGAATGTTCTGCACCCTAGCTGTCATCAAGAAACTTCTTGATGAAAATTATCTATCGCTATGGACTTTTGCAATGGTGACCATGTACTAAACTTGGGTCAAAATAAGAATGCTTTGAGTGGAATCATCTCAATCAAGGGTGGTACGAATTTCTTTATCAATGTGCGTAACTTTCATTGTGACATCACAGCATGCGACATTCAATCCGGATTGTACTTGATCACACCTTTAGGTTAATTTCATCCAAAATGTCTACATACTTTAACATTGATTTTGCTGTATGCACCTCTCGGGGTGTCTAAATAATGACCTTCCAAAGGAATATGGTTATATACAAATCCAAATAAAGTGAATACTTACCACTTAAAGGTATCTAGAATCAAATTCTAAAAAATCACACCCATTACTATAATAATCTGTGTTCAGTGCCTACATGACCTGTGTGGATTATATTATAGTCAGAGACAACAGGTCACTTTTTAAAAATTTCACTTGACTGCTTAATTTCAATATATTTTCAGACCCCCTCCCCTTACTTATCTAAACATCCACTTATGTCAACCTTGGTCCCAAGGATGTTGATATAAAAAGATAGAACTCTATTATGAAAATGGTGACATTTTTTGAAAATTGGCGACAAAATATTGAGGTTGGAGATTTTTTGGGCGACAACTTTTGGAAAGCCAGCAGCCAGTGCCAACCCTGCTTATAATTAACATATGTGCATCTCGCGTAACATTTATGGAACAGAACTGGCAGTCTAGTAATTTGATTCTTGTCTTTTGTCAAGGAAAGTTGCACAATGTAACATTGCTTTGCTTAAAATCATATTTACATTGATTGAGTGTTGACTTTATAGCAACAGTAGCATCAGATCAACAATAAGAACCAAAGTTTCCTTTGACATCAAGTGCTTAGTTCAGAAGTCACCCTAAGCAAGTTGGCATGCCTCTGTGCATACATAAAAGCCAAGAGGTGCATAAAGAATCAATATTATATATTGCAAATGAAAATAATTCAACAAAAAATAAATCTAGGACTTTATCAATATTTTAAAGTACATACATGTACTAATACATTGCAGACCCAACAATCTAAATATTTAATACAATGTACATCAGTATTTCTGTTTTTAGATTACATCTGAATTACCATTTGTGGCCAAAGTTTTCAAGACAGTTGGAAAATAAAGGGACAATGAAAAAGCTGAAAACATCAGTTAAATATCTAATTTGTCAGTCCTGTTACATGAGCTACAAGTTAATGACAGCAATGCTCTGACAAGCAATATCTGGAAAGGAAAACTGACAGTTTTCGTCCAACTGATATTTTATAGAAGATGGGATACTGGATCAAAGATCCATAACAGATCTGATGTGAAACTTTAAATTAAATTTAAATTTGGAGTATTTTTCCCACAGGACTGGCTGAAGAGCATATTGTTTGTCATATGAAGTCTTTAGGAAAATTTAGACATCTGTGAAACTTCGTGAAAATTTAAATCTGGACAAGTAAAAAATGTTGCCAGTTCTATATCTCTGCATGGTGAGACTTACATTTTCGATGGAAAAAGATGAAGATACCAAGAGATTCTGTTCCTTGGAGATGGTTCTTCTGACAGTCTTCATTATGGTAATTTGTTTCCTGTCACATTCCTCCAGCAACCTCCTAAATTAATATGGAACTCCTCCTCTATCTAGTCAACTTCTTCTGGCTTTGAGATGATGCTATTTCAACAATATTTATTCTTCCTGTAAAAAAATGATAATTTTTGTCCAATTCTTCTATGATGAAATAGTGTTCTATATATTCCATATAGTAAATGATAATATTAAAGTGGCATTCCATTGCAAATCTCAATGGTCTTTCTTACGAATTCAAAACCTATCTCTCCCATTGCTCAAATCTCTATATCACTTGTTCAGTTTCATGTACTTTCCATCATAATTTCTGTAAGTACAGTGTTTAAATCAATGATTAATGTCTTATATGGTAAGACTTGTATTCAGAGCATACTGGTCAGATAAAACTCAGTAGTAATTACTGACCGCTCCGGTTAGAGCATTCACCTTGGATGCGGGAGGTTGTGTGTTCAGACCCCAGCTGAGTGATACCAAAGACTTATAAAAATGGTACTAACAGCTGCCTCGTTTGGTGCTCAGCATTAAGAGGTTAGTGTTAGGACTGGTCTGATTGGTGTCAGGATAATGTGACTGGGTGGGACATCATGTCTGCAGCATGATGCCCCAGTGGTAGACATCACTATAAACTGCCACACTGCAGACATCATAGTGATATGATTGAAAAGTTGTTAAAGCTATGTTAAGAATCCAAATCACACACACACACACACACACACACACACACACACACAGTAATTACTGATGTAATCTCAACTTTACAATTCTATCTGTAAAAGGTCAGTTCAAAAGTGTATGAAAATGTCTTGGATAGGTCAATTTTTAATGCAGTTCTAGAAAATAACAAAACCAAAAGACAAAGACCGTTTGTTCAAGTACAGTTTATTAACCATTTTTATTTACCTATGAGCAATGATGTAATCAATGTAATACCATTAGTTAAAATCGTTACAATATTAAGTTTCTACTGTGTTCATTTAAAGTTATATGGTCAAAATAAAACGTATAATACACAGGCACTTGATTCAAGGGGAAACTAATGATAACACCCAATTGGGCCCTGAATCAAGTGCCTGTGGTGTAACGACCAAGTTGTTAGATCTATGATGGACCTCTAAAACAAGTTACCTTCAATACATACATATAATAATAGACTATGTATTGAAGAGTCGTGTATTAGATGTCATGTTTTAAGGGCTAGCTCCGTATCAAAGTAAAGATTTTGTAAGCCGTGCTCTGTTGTCCCCAGACTTTCACGTACATGTTTCATTTACCCGGCATCGGAACCGGAAGTAGTGTTACTACGCCCCTTAAAACCCACAATTCCAGATCTTTCCTACATTTCCGGGGAGGAGTTCTAATCTTGAACCGACTTCAGTATCAATTGTTCTGATTTTTGCCGACAGATGCATGTTTTTAAAAAAAAATATTTCAAGGATTAACTGATGCTGGAGAACATTTTGCCCAAATTTGACTTAAATGTGTCTCATGGATCAGGAGAAAATAATGGGAACATTCTTGAATATGGCGACTCGTCAGCAGCAAAATTATTCATCATAATTTCATCGATCTTTCGTTGCAGCATCAAATTCGGCCGGTGCGTTGGAGTGTATATGTATTTTATTCGGCTGCCATACAATTTATGCATTGAAATACTTTAAACAGAATTTAAGATCTGAATGTAATTAAAGTACAGGAGATAAAAAGTTTCTGCATTGCACATCTGCTCATAGTACTACAATATATTAGTACGCCCTTCGTCGGCTATATTGGTGATTTGTTCTTCATCGGTGTGAAATTTTCTTAAATGCACAGGACATGCACCCACTGATCGTGCTGTTCATCTGCTTATTCTCAGGTCGTGCTTGTTTGTCAGTGGCGAAAGCTTGGCTCAGATCATTAAAACATTGAGTGTAGGGCCTCGTTGTAGTAAAAGTCATGCAGATCATGTAGGCATTCAGAACCAACTATTTCAGTAATGGGTATCAGTTTTTTTAAATTTCATTACACATACCTTTAAAGGCAGTTCACTCTTGGCAGGTCGTTATTTACATTCTATGAGAAAGTCATATGGCAAAAATTAATGTTAAGCTACATGGACATTTTAGGATGGCAACTAAAAGTCGTGATTCAATACAAACTCGATTGATTGTGCAGGGATGTCACAATGAAAGATGCGTTGGTTGAAAAGAATTCATATTTCCTTGGTATTTGTTATGATAGACCCAGCGTCCTCTTTTCTCTACCCAGTTCAGTATCTGGCCAACATTGTGATCAGTAATTCTGTGTCATTTTTGGTGAAGAGCATTCAGCAGCCAGGATTGAATAGATTTTGGTTTAACTATGTTAGTATCAAATTTTAGAACAGCAAATTAATATTTAATTTAAGTAAATGCACCTGTATGACCACATTGACATACACGTTAGATGATGATCATATTTTGCAGTATTATTTTCATGCCATCAGATAAAGGCCATTATGAAGTCTGAATTTACTCGACAGAAAACGGATTAAATTTTGGGGTTTTTATCACTCAGAATTGCAGAGCACAATAAAGAGAAGACCATTTTAGTTGCTCTGAAAATGACATTGTCTGTCAAAAGAATAATGAAGAACCTTATTTGATGCCATGGTAGAATTTGAAATTAAAGAAGTGGACAAAACAATTTACGTTCTTCATGCACCTTTGTAAAATTAAAATGACCTTTCAACAGTGCTTGAAAAATTAGGAGGTCACTTTGAAAACCTTAGTAAATTGAGGATTTCTAAACATTTGTATGGAAAATTGGTGAACAGAATTTTTACTTTAAAACATTATTATCAATAATCTCTGTGGTAAGTGCATATTCTGTTAGTGACTACTTTGTGTGAATTTATAAATATTTCACTCAAACATAAACCTTTCTTTACCATGTGCACAATTTCATTTAAAATTGAGTTTACAGATATTAGGCGTTCCTGGGACATCAGAATCTGTGTTAATATACACATTTTCAATTTTTAATGTTTTTACAAAGTGAGTGTCAGTCGTGTAGTGTCTGGTTATCCAAAAAATGTCCTTATTATAACATAGCTCAGCATCATCACTCTGAACCAGACTTCATGGATGGTTTGCAATTTGGGTAAGCAAGAAGGTTGTTGATCTTGAGATCAGAATATCAAGGTCATCATGACTGAATTGAGAGAAAATGTGTCACAAGGTCAAAGGTCAAGGTCATTGACTGAAAAATGAAAGGCAGTTTTACACACAAATTGGTGTTGTCTTCCTAGAGAACATAAACACTGCCAGGCATACCATAAATTAGCAAATATTGCCCATGGGTTTAGCCAAGTTTTTCCCCACCATGCATCTCTCAGCAGGGTATAAATATATGCATGTTATGCAATTTGATTTTCACTCACATTGTAGTAATATTTTAAAACACTCATTTTCTATTTCAAACAATGCATCAAGTTCGAAATAGTAAATGAGTCTAATGTTGATTATGTAGTTGTTTTACAGTTCAGCAAAAATTTTTTAAGCTTAAAGACGATATAATAACAAGAAGACAAGATCAACATAATAAAATCAGCATCTTCATTTTAACAACTTCCTACTTTATGAAGAGTGGCAACCTTGTTATGTTAAAATCTTAAACTGCCATAGATTTAATTTTTAGAATATGAAGTTCTAGTGTGGTAGATCAGTATCAATAATATTAAAAAATGAGTCATAAAAATTTTGTTAATTAGAATTTTGAACTTCTGTAGTACCAAATAAAAGTTTTAAAGGTACTAAATCAGTAACTGTTAATACATACATTTTGAGCAAGAGATCGTTAATGAATTTTAATATAAAACAATTGTGTTATGGCTACTGAAATGACATATGCATGTATTTTTCTCATACATGAAAAAATATTTTTGCTTCTTAAAAGTACGAGAAATAACGTGTAAAAAAGTTTATTCAGGGATCGCATTTTGCTTCACCAATGTAGCAAATTGCAATTTTTTTCTTATTGGCTACAAAATCTACCATCTTGCAATTTTCTTTTCTTTTTGGTGACCACATTGTTAACTGTTTAAACTTGTCTATACAATCTTGGGTTTTGAGTGGAGAAATTCAAAGGCACAATGAAAGGATGTTGCAAAATGAACTGGAATCTATCTATTGTTGCATAAACAAATTCGTTGTTGATATTGACAAACCATCTAAACAGTGCATTGTTACATCATAATCCTTAATCTGACATCTGGCCTGTGTACTGTATGCTGTTGATCCACTCAAATAGTCATGCTAATGGACTACCTACAATCGACCAACCTTTGAAGGTGGGAACATGAATAACTAGTCGACCAAAGGATGGCTAATTTTTTTTAATATACCCAGAAAAATGCATTTTGCTGAAAACTTCAAAGAAACTGACTACCTTTGAAGCACTGATTGTTCTTTGTAAAAACTAAGCAAAGGAGAAAAAAATTCAGTCCCAATTAATGTTCTGTAGTTATTTAATGTTGCCACCAGAATAACGGGTGTTTGTTTGGTCCTACAAATTTGTTCTTTAGTGGTGACTTTAATAACACATACACCCTTAATTTATGCAAGCCGACTACAATTTTCAATAAAAACAGCACCTTTTTTCAGAGGAAGTTGTTGTTGTTAACTTAAATAAATACAATGGAATCTGATGGATTGTTGAATTTTCCAAACTGACCGGAAGACATTTAATGTGCTGTGAAAGTTTCCTTTTTGCAAGAAAAACTTTCATGCTTATGATAAAATGCAATCTTTTGAAAACATAAATATCTTGCCATCAAGTTACATTTTATATGTCTTGTGTGTGTTTTATAATGGGATTTG
>JAECUM010003595.1:0-70795 GCA_016617855.1 Megalonaias nervosa | reverse complement strand
GGGGCCCCGAGTGGCCGAGTGGTCTAAAACGCTGATCGTTACGGATCACTGCCATCTCACCTCTGTCTACGTGAGTTCGAGTCCAGGCTCGGCTAACGTGGGTACGTGAGAAAGCCTGCCAGTAGCTTCTCGTGGGTCGGTGGTTCTTCCCGGAGTTTTCCAGGGTTCTTCCTCCACCATTAATACTGGCCGCCATGTATAGCCTATCTTGTGCTGAAAAATGGCGTTAAACCCTATAACAACAACAACAACAACTAACTAAAATAAACAAATGTAACCTGACGCACTGCTCTAACTAAAATAAACAAATGTAACCTGACGCACTGCTGTAACTAAAATAAACAAATGTAACCTGGCATATTACAATTTCGAAAACAAACAAATGTAACCTGACATATTGCTATAACTAAATTAAAGAAATGTAACCTGACATATTACCGTAACTGAAAAAAAAAAACCCAAATGTAACTGGACATATAACTCTAGCGAAAACAAACAAATGTAACATTACCGTAATTGAAATAAACAAATATAACCTGACATTAGTTCAGTTCCTTATTGTCCACAGCACAACCTCAAAGGCATATAACAATACTCAAAACATCATTAATAATAATAATAATAATAATAATAATAATAATTTGGATATATGGTCCAAGTAATGTGAAAAGGAAACTTGACTTGGATAAATGCAATGTATCAGTCTTGTGGGGGAAATATCATTATTAATAATACAATAGCTGAAAACCTTTAAATATTTGTTTTTAAATAATTGGAGGGTGGGCAGAGAATCTGATACAAAGTATGAATATCTTTAGGACTTAATTAATATGCATTTTTCCAAATTTCTAAGCGAGCAACTAATATTTTTTTAGGTAAAGATAAAAATTACACATTTGTCTAAAGGTATCGTTACCAGTAGGTGCACAGGCACTTTCATTGTTGTGTATAAATGTTACACTGAGTTGCTGATTACGTGTTTGTGGTTATGCGTACTCATGAAAAACGATGAAATTTCACCACGAGGCAGCCACGAGTGATGGAAGAGCGTAGCGGATTATCACCCCTGGATTGCGATGCTGCTGTAAGTATAGCTTACAAATCAGTTACACTTTCAGAACATAATACAATGTAAATGTCTAGATATAACAATAAATGTAAATTAATATCTAACGGTAACTTTTAACATCGATCACTAAAATAACAGATTCTAAACAACTTACATGTAGAAAAAAACAATAAATATTCCATCCTAAACAGCTCGGACTAATTTGTACCATAACCAATTTTATCTATGCTATCATAAGCTTTTAGAAACTCAGCAAAAGAACAAATGGGAGAGGGGTCTTTCTCATAAAGAGTTTTTGAAATCATTGAATTTGAATCAAATATAGCTTCAGTAATATCACATCCACGTTTAAAACCGAACTAAATAAGCCACAATATTTTATTGCATAACCATTTAATCTTACATATTTTATCTGGCGTTCAATACAGCTGTTCAATCCTATTTCCGTATCACACACCCAGATTCAAACTACTTATGTGCCTTCTTTGACGACCGCACGTACATATTTTTCGACGCAATGACTCGTACTTTTATAAATCCCAGCTCAATTCGAATTTCATTCAAACAATAATGTTAAATATATTTGGAAAGCGTAAAAGTAGGGGGCATGTAAAAAAAAGATAAAAGCGAGTTTTGTACTGAGCTCCTGAAAAGAACTCGCTTTTAAAATAGCTTATGAATACATCTCGGCCTGACGGCATCGATATCTTATCAAACTCGTTATTTTCACCCACTAAGAAAACAACACATATGCACAACAGTCACTATTCCCAGTGCAGTGAGCATCATCCGGACTGACTGGACTGGAAAACCTCTACAACCAATTTCCATCCTCTGCCCCTGCAAGACTCTACCAAGTCTTGGAACTTCGTCCTCTTTCTCTCGTAAGCCTCTTCTGTCTTCTCTTCCCACGGCACAGTAAGTTCCACCAGGATCATTAAAACAGAGGTGCACATTTTTGCCAAATTACTGACCAAAACAATACGGCGATAGCTAAAGACGTAATTGTGAACAATTATTAAAGCTTGTAATATCTTATTTTCATATGAAGAACTATAGAGCAAAGCTGTATTGAATATAAAGTTAATACTTCATCCATTATTGGCGGCATTCTGTCCTTGCACGAATCAGAGTACTAATCAGGTGAAATATTTGTCCAGACCGGCAGACGTCCCATGTTCGAATCACTGAAATATACCGAAAACCTCATTTTCACTTATGGATACATCTTTTTTGGAATGAACAGACTGCATGATGAACAAAGTAATATTGTTGAACTGACGCGCACGGCAAGCCATTTTGTTTTGAAAGGAATTTAAACAATAATCTCAATACAAATTATTGCCTATAGTTTTACTTTCTGCTTTTGAACTTTCAGATAAATGTAATTATTTTGGATTATTTTTTGCAAGTTGCTGACATGATACTACTACTACTACTACTGCTACTACTACAACTACTACTACTATTACTCCTACAACTACCGCTCCGCTAGCCTAAGTGGTTATAACGGGAGGTCGCGGATTCGAACACCGGCTGAGTCATACCAAAGACTTATAAAATAAAGTGTACTAGTAGCTGCCTCGCTTGGCACTCAGCATTAAGAGGTTAGTGTTAGGACTGGTCGGCCTGGTTTCAGGATAATGTGACTGGGTGGGACATGATGCTACATTTCTGCGGTATGGCGTCCCAGTGCTAAACATCACCTGCCACACTGCAGACATTATAGCGATACGACCAAAATTGTGAGAACTACCTTAAAAATCCAAAACACAGACCACTACTACTGCTACTACCGTTGTTAATGTTGATGTTAATATTATAGCTATTACAACTATTGACATTATGGCTGCTGCTACTACAACTACTACTATCGCTGCTGATGCATAATACTACAACTTCTACATTATGACGATGAAAACTACCTGCCGACAGAGAAACTGGAAAAAATTTAAGAAATCGTATTAGCAACAATGTTTTGACCACTGTACTCTTTGATTTCAACCCTACTTTCTGCTTTTTAAATCATGTGTTCTCTAAGTCGAATAATTTAAATGCACTGGCAATGAATGTGTCAATATACATACACACGTGTATTTTCAAGCATTATTCTTTCCATCCGTTCCAACGACTTTGTTCAGTCCGAAATTTAAACCATACATTTGTTATGCACTCTGTCCGGACGTGGAGGGGGGACTGTAAGAGCATGTAGAACATGGAAGACCAGGCATAATATTTTGTATTTCTACTGATTTAAAAAGATTGAAGTTACCATTAACCCGAGATCCAATAACAAGTCTCGTCATTTCAGCATACTGAATACTACAGGATAGTGTTTGATAGTGATTGTTCTTTTTTTGTTTTTTTTTTTATTTTGTGCATGTCAATATATTGAACAGATATAGAAACATGACCTTCAACAAACTGCTAAGACAAGTCACTATTGGAACTTCGGTTATGAGTCCTTAAATGATTTATGCAAATGCCCCTATATCTTGCACCCTTTACGTTAATACACGTCTTTCTTTTGGTGATTTTTAGTGCAATTTTTCAGCACATGATTTAATATACATGACGGTCAGTATATTATGTCGAGGATGAATCCTGGAAGAACCACCGACCCACGGAAAGATACAGCCAAGCACTCCATGTTTACCACCGTAAACCTTAACTTTGAAATTTCAGAATTTTATATCTTCATTTATACGCATGCAGTCGCTGTTATTTCAAGAGTCAAAAGAACGCAAGAATGGCCGATATGTTGTATACGAACATGCAATAGTTGACGAAAGTATTTGCGTTCAACATGTTCGTAACTCAGTGTGGAGCTTTTAAGAACCTGACAACAGACAACCCTTAATAGGCTTCCAATGCATAAACAGAAGAACAAATAGCTCCTACTGTGACATGCGGCAAATTTAAACGAAAAGTAAAAGAGCAGGAACCAATCTGTCTGATAAGAAATGAAGACCTATCGAAAATATAATTTCCGAATCCAAATAATAATGTATTTATAGCCCATTTATCAGGCAGTTCACGTCAGGCTTTGAATTCCAGACGATAGGAAGGTGTTATGTATCCATACCAGTGTTTGGAAGAGAATATAAACAAATAACTACGTTTGTTTTCTCAGTAGATGTTGTGTACTTCGTTATTTTTCTTCTAAACTGTTCAGATATTTTATCATCAGCATAGCTGTTGGGAGAACAGTCGGAGGTCATGATCTTTCTCAAAATGCATTTCTTGATAAGGCTTCCTTCTGTGTTTTTCTCGGTCTTACCTTTTGATTGATGATTTTGTGGCAGCTCTGTAAATCTGTAAATTATCTATGTATTGCTCTTATTTAAAACTATCTAAATTCTATTAATATCTTATAACGGTTCAAATTGTTTGCAATAAAAGCACTAATGAAGGGCTATTCCTAACACGAATAGGCTTAACAGAGTGGGTGGTGTGGTATAGCCAAATATCACTTACAGGAAGGAATAAGTGAAACGTTATAAAATGATTAACTTTGAAGAAAAAAAAACTGTCATTGAAATGTTCAGGGAGAACCGGTTACATAACCTAAAATTGACAATCTGATATTTTATTTTAAGACCAAACATTTCGGCATCGAGATAGCATTGAGCTATTGCACTGTAATTGTCGTGTTGCGTGAAGACCAAGCAAGATGGAATGAACGTTACAATTTGGGCATTGCATACAATACATGCGGCAAACATCACAATGGAAGTTAATGAGGGCTGCCATATTGGTTTCTCTTCCATTCAACCCAGTCTCTTGATCAACAGTCACAGTACACGAATATCATGTTACCCAACGGCTAACAAACTTTCCATATTGAAAGTATTCGTAAAATTTCCTGAAATATATACTATAAAATGACTTATTTGCTTGTTTACACTTTACTTCGTTTGCTCTCTTCTTTTACCGCACGTAGTTCTCTAAATATTAATTTGCCAAAGTTTATATCCTCTGGTATCATCAGTCCTTCGTTCTTAATACCCATCTAAAGATAATGAAACGTACCTGCCATTAGCCGCTTATCCTAAATAAACTATGTATGCATAAATAGGATACATATTGAATCTGATTGAAATTATGAGAAATATTGTAGTTGTGGTATGTGTTTCAGTAAGTATGTGTGAAGGCACTTCCCGCAGAACAAGACCGTGTATCAAATTAAGAAAAAGACAAATTGTAACAAAATTACAAACTGATCAAGTAAGATATATGAGCAGCTTCGTACTTAAGAAGATGGTACTTCGTTCAGTTATGTTGGATCTTGCGATTGTCACCAATCGTGAAAGTTACACTAAGTATTGCGCAACATGCTTAGTTATGATAAATATTACCTGTATATATGTGTGTGTTTTCTACAGTGGATTCTAATGTGTGTTGAATAGACCACGTGTAGAGAAAGAACCTGGTACTTATTTGTACAAATGGTTATGTACATATTAGTGGTGATTTTGTGACATTTTTCTACATTTGTGATAAATAGCTATTTATGTTGATTTGTGTATGACATCTGAACACTGGGTAAATTAGTCTTTATCGTTGCACAGTAGTTATTTGCAAAAACATTGGATGCTTTACCAAGCGGGATACAAAGCGGCAGCTTAATGTGGTTGCTGGTCTCCATAACAAGAAAATATAGACGCAAGTCCTATATTTTCTACATTTTGCCTTGAACCCCTTACTAGGATACCAAGAAAGTGGTTAGAGATTTAAACTCAAGTATAGAAACCTGAATTACCAATTGTGAAAGAATAGATAGCTAGGCACGTACAGAAAGACTTGTGAACAGAGAATCTGAACAATTCCAGACTGTTCGTTTTGGGGATCATCATAAATTCTGGGACTAAATATTGTGTCATTATTATTATTATCAAAATACATCGATAACTGTGTCATTGTCATCATGATAAAATGTTGCTTATGGCCAATAAAGGCCTTCATACCCCTTTTTTAGAAACTACTGTCAATGTATTTCAGGGCTGACTAGAATCCATTTTATCTGCCTGCAACAGTTATGTGCAGATAAGCAGGTCATGTTCAATTCTCCAAGTTTTATACAAAATCCACTTATCCTTTCCACTACGTGGATTATTCGTGTAAGAGGCAACTAATTTTCACAGCATACAGACTCCATATTGCTGCACACTGCATCAAAGTCAGTAGACACAAAAGGTATAGCATTTTTTATTATGCAGTTATTCTTTCATGCACTCACTGCCAAATGTTGCAGGATACTTACCTGAAAGAAATGGGACATCACTATTACCATATTGTCTACACATTTCTTCAGGTTGAAAAACAAAAACAAAACAAAGCATTACAGTGTTTGTGATCCACCTAACCATGGAAGTAGTCAGGCCATCTCGTCTCGAGACGTTATTGAAACTTTGTATCATTGGTATCGAGTGACATGGCAGAAAAATCCTGTTCAAATTCTTTCCATCTGTCACTAAACAGATTTCCACGTGGTTCTGTCCCTTGTGACAGGAGAGAGTGAATGTGTGTGATTTGGATTTTTAACATAAATTTAACAACTTTTCAGTGAGTGTGACAGTAAATAGTGATGTGCAGCACTGGGTCGTTGTGCAGCAGACATGTAGCATGCTGTCCCACCCAGTCACATTATCCTGACACCAGGCCGACCAGTCCTAACATTAACCTCTTAATGCTGAGAGCCTAGCGAGGCAGCTGCAAGTACAATTTTTGTAAGTCTTTGGTATGGATCGGCCGAGGTTCGAACCCGCGATCTCTCGCATCCGCGGCGGACGCTCTAACCACTAGGCCACCGGAGCGAGGAAGGAGTAGAAAGGGATTTCCATGGATTTTGTACAATGTTTAATTCATTTACAAAACGAGGAGTATTTATTTTTGTTCTAGTTATTTTTTTGTGTGGTGGTGGAGTAAGGGTGGATCCAACCTTTCGTGTTCATCTCATTACTCGTTATCGTCGTCAGCATAGTTTATTGTTTTTGTTTTGTTTGTTTTTTAAATTCTGACTATATATCTGCAAAGAAAAATTTTGAATGTGAATGCAGTTTCAGCTCTAACTCTTGTCATGTTTGTGTCATATCGTACAACGGCATTATGCTAACTTCAACCATGCCCAGCCCTAGGGCAAGGCGAACGAGGCAACCACCTTGGGCCCCGCGCTTCTCCGCAATGCATTTTTTTGCTTGGGGCCCCGCGCTCATGCCTTGGGCCCCGCACATCCTAGGGCCGGGCCTGCCTGCAACTGCGCTGAAATCGATATCATCAGTGGAAGAGAATGAAGGTTATATAATGAATTAAATGTGAGATAAACAAAAATTCAATCACGGCAAACATATGTTTGGTTGATTCCTTACAAGTCAACATTTATCGGTCTAATTTGACAATAATCTGTTGTCATTAGCACGTGCGATGTGACATCATGGTTGACTCTATACTGGGTTGGCGATATTGCAAGCTCAAAGGGATATTTGTGCATGGTTAGTTGATAGTTCATTAAGATCGATTATATGATAGTTTATTAAGATCGATTATAACTAGGAAGTGGGCGATGACTTTCAAATTAACCGGGAGGTTAAGTGTCAGAACGGGATTACCACTGCCACTTACTTTCATATCAATCAAAATACCTACGTATTCATGTTTACATATATCAACAGTGTCAATGGCTCTGATCCAAGAAATGATTAGTCACAAAATCCCTTTCGTGGCAAAAATGCAGCGAATTTTATTCATATATTCATCGTACGCCAGTAATTCATGCAAATGCATGTTGTTCTGTTTTAAGACATCTAAGATGATACTTTTTCAATTGCATCCATCTTGCAAAGAATGTCACATTATGATTCAATCACCCCCGATATTTGCAGGAGTCAAAACAAAATTAGGAGCAAGAGGAAATATAACAGATTTTCGTAAATGTAAAGGAACTTCACGGCCTCTTTTTGCATTTTGTTCTCAAAGAAGACTGAAGAGTGTGTGTGCGTGTGTGTGTTTGTGTGTGTGATTTGGATTTTTAACGTAGCTTTAACAATTTTTCATCGCTACGATGTCTGCAGTGTGACAGTTTATAGTCATGCCTAGCAATGAGGCATCGTGCCGCAGACATGTAGCACGATGTCCCACCAAGTCACACTATCCTGACACTAGGCCGACGAGTCCTAACAATAACCACTTAATGCAGAGCGCCTAGCGAGGCAGCTGTTATTACCGTTTTTGGTAAGACTCGGCTGGTATTCGAACCCGCGATCCCCCGCATCAAGACGGACGCTCTAACCATTACGCCACCAGAGCGGTAGGCCTAAAGAGAAGACATGTATTTGTATACCGGCAGTTGTGCCAAAGCAAAATTGGCCACGTCACGAAAAGCTAACAGTGATTTAGTACGAACAAGGAATGTATTAAATAATCGAAGACTCGAGACGTTGGTTTCTGACCGATATACTTGTGCTCAGTGTAGAACCTTTATAGTCCGTCTTAAAGCCCCAATACCGCCGTTAGTGCAAAAAGTTGTATTTGCCAAATCATCTGAATAATACATAATCTTGAAAGATATTGGTCTTAAACATTGTTGGATGCCATTAAAACTTGATAAAAATCGACGTTTCATCACATTGTGAGCCACCTAATTTCTCCCTCAAACTGTGAAACCCGGCTATTTTTCACATGCGTACGAATTAAACTGATGTTGATCGGTGATATCCGTGGGTCAACCGATTTCAGTCGAAAGCTGGGGAAAAAAATTGATGACGTCACCGTTGTAAACAGAAGACGCCAACAGTATGCTATATCGGATACGGTTGGTGATCTTTAATAGATTCGCAATTATCATCTTGCTTTTGATATTATGTAATACTTGGCCTAGTATTCACAAGTACATAGATGCACAACTATTGTACATTATATTTTTACATGTCTGTGCCAGATACTTACCAATTAATAAGGAAATCCGCAACCGTTGGTATTGTCTTCAGCCCAAGCTAGCCCTTAAAAGTATTCCTGCGCCCTAACTGATCACCAATATCCACCCGAGTCTTGTGTTTATCTAATGCACGCTTTTTCTTCTCAGATCAGCGTAAAAGAACGGGAACACCTCTCTTCATTCTCGCTTTTTTACGCGGATCTGAGAAGAAAAAGTGTGCACACCTCTCTTCATTCCCAGACCGCTCTGGTGGCCTAGTGTTTAGAGCGTCCGCCTCGGATGCGGGAGGTCGCAGGTTCGAACCCCGGCGGAGTAATACCAAAGATTTATAAAACTGGTACTAACAGCCGCCTCGCTAGGCGCTCTGCATTAAGAGGTTAGTATTAGGACTGGTCGGCCTAGTGTCAGGATAATGTGACTGGGTGGGACATCATGCTGCATGTCTGCGGCTTGATGCCCCAGTGCTAGTCATCACTATAAACTGCCACACTGCAGACATCGTAGCGATATGACTGAAAAATGATTAAAGTAACGTTAAAAATCCAAAACACACACACACACACACGCTCTTCATTCTCTCTCGAATGTTTTGTCTGTCACGTGTGAATGTTGTTGTTATTAGATTAGTCGGAATTTGTCTAATGTATGACATCACTACTTTTGGAGAATTCTCGGAAAAGAAGAGAATTATGAGCCACTTCGGCAACTGAATTAAGAGGTGGCACCTCTTAATTGTAAACTGAATATTTGATCCTTGTTTAATCCTAACATGTCGATTATTTAAAAGAACGGTGAATGTCAGATAGTTTTAAAAAAAAAAAAAAAAAAAATTCTTCCTTCCAAATTTTGGTTACAATGGAAGAATGGTGGAATTCATGAAAAACGGCGGCATTGGGACTTTAAACAATGACTATAACCGACTGCATACGTTTAAAAGACTCGCTAAGGCGAGTTCATGTTTTGGGGTGGGTGGGTGTTGGCCCTGGGGTGGGGAAAATGATTAAATAGAAAGGATATGATCTTATTCATAGATCAATCATTTCCAGTCTTTACGCAGAAGTGCGAGACAGAAGTGTCCATTTACGTAACGGATTCAGTCACAGGTACATATTTCAAAAATGCAGAGCGTTTGTAAGCCCTTCAAATGACTGTCAGTTGGGTATATCAAGCCAATGTTTACGTCTGGCATATGTTTTTTGCAGTAAATCGCCATTCGCTGTATATTGATATAATGTAAGTAGGGCCATTAAAAAGCAGTGACGTCTTTTGTCAAATATAGCTGCATTTTTCTTTCGCAAGCTTAATACACGAAAGTTCTAACCATAAGAAACAAAAGATCAACGTTTCTTGTAATCTTCACAAATTCGCAAATTACGTTTCATGCAGTGATCGTGTCGGGAGTTAGTTACGCCTCAGTTTTATAAGATCAAAACAAATTCTACAAATAATTGTCACGTCCAGTTCCTTGTTTGCATTTCTCGATAGATTATGCATTTACTTGAATAAGCCACATGCATATTATATACAGTAAACAGAGAAAAGTACGGAGCGAGTTTTCAGTATGTAATGTGATTTTCATAGATTTCATCCACATTCATGACATTCCCATGATGAAGTGTACGTTATCGTAAAGTTTGATTGACTTATTGTTTGTTGCTTTATTTATTTATTTTATTCTTTTATTTATTTATTTATTTATTTATACCACGTTTTATGAGGCGTTTGGCAAATAAGGCAATCTTCAGCGTAAGGCTCAAGTTCGGCGTATTTAAGTGTTATGCAAGCTGTTATTTATACAATAAGGTTCGTCTGTGCCAGTTAAACTGGGGTATACCAATAAAAATGTTATTTATACAATAAGGTTCGTCTGTGCCAGTTAAATTGGGGTATACCAATAAAAAAACCACCGATCCATTTGTTTACTTTGCAAATTTAGACATCAGCCTTTTTTGCTCTAGCAACACTAGTCGTGTAATATTATTATTATTATTATTATTATTATTATTATTATTATTATTATTATTATAGTTGTAAGCGTTTTTTGAACCAGTAAGCAGAGTGCAAGGCTGTTTCAACTTCGGGAGTGCCGAATGAAATCGTTCGAACGCTTCACATTGGAAAATGAGCCGTTCTTCTGGGAAATCAAAACAAACAGCAAAGAATGGACTTTGCTTCAGTATAAAACTAAGAATTTCAACTACTAACTACATGGTCAATACTCTAGTGTTGGTAATGTATCGTTGGATCCTGATTTAAACATTAATTAAATGACTTTCCAGTTGACATGTACGGTATTCATCTAAGGAACACCGACCTCCATGAAACGCAATGGAAATAGATCATGTATATAATGTAACAATACACAATGTGTTACCGCAAACGAAAACAATGCTGGTAAGTCAAAAGCCAGTCACTGTCCGGTCAACAGATGGAACCGCTAGTAAAGGTTGGTTAATGTTGTAAATACTGGCCATTATCAATGAAGTACTGCTGCGGAAGCTTTTAGTCCAAGAAATACCGATAGCCCTTGTGGGTGCAACACAATGTTTCTTTACTAATTTATTTCATGTAATTAAATTTCTATAATTCTCGGCGTGTTATTAGCCGGAAAATTTGTAAGCTTCCTCTTAAAGTCCGATCTCTCACTATAAAATGGGTCAAATGTAACCAGGGGACTGTCTAAACATCGCTGATGTCCAGTAAATAGTTGCTGATAGAGTTCTGATCTGCTGTTTGGTCTAAGATAACACCTGACAATGTTCGATAACACCTGACAATGTTTGAAAAGTGCAGTTTAACACCTCTCAGCTCCGTCATAAAACTTTACTCGACATTTCTACGCAATGAATGTTATTCCAAACTTGGAAATCTTACTCCAAATGTAAAATGCCTGGTTCTAATTGGCCACAGCATTTTTCAGCAATATTTAGAGGTTTGTTAAGAATGGGCCTGATTGATTAATTACCTATCAATACGCTTCTTACCTGGGTTCTTACATGTTATTGTAATCTGATCACTTTGCTACGTGCGTATGGAGGGACAAGTGGAGATGGTTAAGACAAGTGATTCAATTTCGCGACAATGTTCTGATAATTTTTCTGATATTAGACAAAAAAATTATAATATCAAAAACTCATGTTCTATGTTCTAATATTAGAAATTAAATTTCTTATAAATAGAAAATCAATTTCTTTTATTAGAAAATTATTTTCTTCTGTAAAAAAATCAGTCCATCTTATTATATTAAAAAATGCATTACCTCACATTATAATGTGGTTCTTTAATATGGAAAATCATTTTTTCTATATTATAAACTATTTGTCTAATGCTAGGGAATGCTTACATTTGTCCACAACTGCTTGCCTGGCAGATCTTGAGACCAAATGAATATATGAACAGAGTTACATTACACATAAACCTTTTATCTCATTCACTGAAAGTAACAGTTGGGTTGGGTTTGGGGAATTACCGCGATTTTTCAGAGCATGATAGGCTAGTATCGTGTACTGGTATAGTATGACTTGTGGATAGAGAACCCAGGAAAATCCCGGCAAGAACATCGACCAACGGGAGTATGCTGGTAAGCTTTCTAGCATACCGACACTGGCCAAGTCCGAGATTCGAACCAACGCGGTGGTCGGCAAAGGCGAGCGCTTTATACAAGTTGTCCACCCAGGGCCTAAAGTAACACTTTAATAATATGTCGTGAAATTATAGCTATGATACGAGCTAATGGTTTTTGCTGTTCACATTTTCAATTTGAATGTTTATATCTTTATCTGTCATATTGTTATTGATGTAGTATCATAGCAGGTTATTAATCAACAGCGTTTACGGATGGCCATTCATTACAGGTGTTTTATAATGACAAGCTGCAATTTTCTGTACTGAATGATGTATTTTTTTATTTATTTTTTTTGTTGTTTCAAGTTTTTGTATTAATCAGGTCACGTTTCCACATAATGTGTCAAAGTCTTTACTTGCCTCGGTCAAAAGTTAAGGTCGTAAAATGTAACTGCCTTTTATCTTAATATCAAGGCCCTTTGTGTTTATGCTCGGAACAAAATTTTGTTATAATTAAAGTTTCAAACCATGTATTGTGCAAAGATTAAGTAATATTAATTGCCCACAACTGCTTGCCTGGCAGATCTTGAGGCCAAATGAATATATGAACAGAGTTACATTACACATAAACCTTTCATATAACAAAAGAAGAAAGTGATTACATAATGCACCTATCAATATTGGCTCAGGTATTATCGCAGGTTAACTTTCGTAGAAATATTAAAATTGTGAATTTTATATATAAAAACTTACCTGTAAATTACATTTATGTTCTGTGTGCGTTTTGGGGGAAAATAGTACACCTTTTACAATGATGAAAAGCAACCTTTCCTGGCTGTACAGGAGCGCATTTTTTAATATAAACGTCCTTGAACACTTTCTGTAGACGACGCTTTTTACAATATTTAAATTCTTTCTTGTTATTTTGACATGTATAGCCGCCTCCAAGTAAGAGTGGCTTTATCTGACAGCAGACAGCGATATCAATGGAAAAAGTTTGCAAATCTGTACTTGACTCATGCAGTTGGTGTTCTATTCAATATATGTTCTTCATTTGGAAAACTAAAGCGATCAATGTCGTCAATTGGCGGTAAGAAATTTTTCGATTTTCTAACGTTAAGTATGTATTTAATGAGTGTTTAGCGCCGTGAACGTTGGTTGATAGAGTCTGTGGCAAATATAATGTAACTATGAGGTCTCCAATCACGGGGACAAAAATGATGTATTTGTTATTTCAACTGTGTTTGCTGATTAGTTGGTCAGGGACGAATGGAGAGATACGAATGGCCTCCATTACTCCGGAGTTCTTGATTCGTACAGAACAGCAGAAAGTGTCCTTGGGCGAGAAACGAGAACAAGGATTTTGACATGAGAACAATAACCGTGTGGTTACCCTTGCCCTAATGTCAAGAACCTTGCACGAGGACCGATAAGAACCACGGCTTGAGAACTCAGACCAGCTGAGAAGCTCGAGAAGAAAAGAACAAAGATGGGGAAACATGCCGAGCGTAAATCCATCATTTTTTGTTTGCTTTTTTTTAATTTACTTTTTCCGAGAAAAACTCGAATTGTTAGGACGATCATACTCAGGAACAAGCAAGAACACATGAGAACGTGTTCTTGGTGCTCGGGCGAAATCCTAGAAAAGGTCGCGGAAAGATGGCCAGAGATTAAAAGTTGCTAACGACGCTACATTGGTCAAACAATGTCATAATAGGCAAGTATATAATGTGCACTGACTTTCATGTTTACACTATTCGGAACACTTCTTACCTTTGCAACCAAAATCCACATTTTTGCTAGACAAAACTATCCCTCAGATTATGTCGACCCAGTAATTTACAGAAATATCATAATTTGTTCGCCGGAAATTACTCCGCAAATATGAAATATCATCTACCTCGGCTATTTCTACGATTGAATTGACTCTAGGATTCACGGAAAGGTTACGACATTTTTTATAAAAAAATAGCTCGATTATTGGTAACTTCTTGGTCAGTCCTTCTTTCGTAAATAGTCCAGGTGACCCGAATGGTATCTATCGCATACATTCGAGGTTACATCTGTAGGATTTACCTCGAAATTGCAAATGTTCGATGGAGTGATAAGTGTAAAAACGGCGAAGAAGCCGGACAATGATGGACAACTCAGTCACACGCTCCTTATTCAACGTAGAACAGCACAATTAATAATAGAAGCACAGAGAGAGAGAGAGAGAGAGAGAGAGAGAGAGAGAGAGAGAGAGAGAGAGAGAGAGAGAGAGAGAGAGAGAGAGAGAGAGATTTTGACTCAGTTCGTCTGCGGTGGAGGAGGTCATGCTTTCCATACTTTTTCTCTAGGAAAATCCCGTAATTCATGTCTTAGTATAAAATAAATCGTTACAATTTTGCCATGGAAACGCTTAAAATACAGGAGCTTCCAGGGACTTCGCCCCCACCCCCTCCTAGCGGGGGTTTCTGTAGCAAAGACTCTTCGTCTAATTGTTTATGTCCCGCCCTCCCCCAAACGATATATATGGATCTGTGAACATGACGTCATTTTATAAACGAATGCTTCTGTTGTATTTATGATGTGTTTTGTCCGGTCAATGGCGGAAAGATCCGAACGTATTCAGATCGGTCCATATACACGAGTTCAAACTGCGTGGAAAACAAAATGAAGTAATACAAAGTATCCCCATATGTTTTTTTAAGGTTTGGGAAGAAGGTTTATAGGTCCCGTCAATTTACACTGAAGAGGAGATGTTACCGGTGCTAATGAGGGCTGAATTAATTATTTTACTGCAGTTTGAAAATTTGAATCCCCGTGATTTGTCTGAATAAATAATAATGTGACTGCTAGCTTTGTGTCCACTTTTGTTATGTTATTTTAGGGTGTAACGCCATTTTGCAGCACAAGATAGGCTATACATGGCGGCCAGTATAAATGGTGGAGGAAGAACCGGGGAAAACCACGAAAAGAACCAGCGACCCAAGAGAACCTACCGGCAAGCTTTCTCACATACCCAGTCCACTTTTGTGACTATAGATCTTATAAAGTAAGGAATTATATACTTAAAACTTTTTTTTTATTTCAAAAAAGATGTTTCAGTTAGTATCACTAAAGATAAGGGTTGGCGTGTCGGGACATTATTTGGTTAAAAAAAGTTGACCGAAAATTATTTGTCTATTACATGTATATGAAATAGTCTACACTATATCGCTCACAACAATATTTACACTTTACTCCAATATGTCCATGAAAAAAAAATCATGGGATTTTTGTAGATGACCACAGAAAATAATAACAGGACTAGAAAGTATAGATCTGTATATTGTACAGATATGTGTAATATGTAGATATGTGTATTATATAGATCTGTATATAATATTGATCTGTGTATCATGTAGATCTGTATATAATATTGATCTGTGTATTATGTAGATCTGTGTATTGTGTAGATCTGTTTATTATGTAAATCTGCATTATATAGACTATTATATACATCTGTGTATGATATAGACTATTATATAAATCATTGTATTATATAGATTAGTATATCATATAGGTCTGTTCATTATATAGATCTGCGAATTATGTATATATGTGTCTTATGCAGATCTGCATATTATGTCCTCGGTATATTATATTGATCTGTGTAATATAGAGATAAGTATATTATACAGAACTGTGTATTATGTACATCTGTGTATTATGAAGATATGTATATTATGTAGAACTGTGTTTGTGAATTATGTACAATGTATATTGTGAAGATTTATATATTATGCAGAACTGTGTATTCACTATTTCTGTGCATTATGAAGATCCGTGTAGTATGTAGATCTGTGTATAATATAGAACTATCCATTGTATACATCTGTGTATTATGTAGAACTGTATTAGAAAGATCTGTGTATTATGTAGAACTGTGTATTAGAAAGATCTGTGTATTATCAGTCGCAAGAACTCCTGCGTGATATACGTCGCGACATGACGACACGACCCGTCTGACTTAATCATCAAATGGGAAATTACCACAAATTTCTTAACAGTTTCAATATATAGAACACAAAACCAAATAAATAACCTAATAGCTCATTGAAATTTACAGTCATGGACCAAACCTTAGACACAATACAGACTGACATAACACACACACACACACACACACACATACATAAACGGTTATGTATAAGTAGAAATACAGATAAACAGTTTTATTAATATTTTTATTTTGTATAATACACATTTGAATAAAATACATATATATAATATCTTGATATATTATTGACGAATGTTCACTATTTTATCGGAACTCGAGTTATATAATAAAAAATTATTAAAAATTATGGTGTGCATAATACTTATAATCATAAAATAAATAAGTATTCTATAAATAATTAATCTTAATATATTCAGAATTAATATAAAATGCCCTTTCATTTTTAAGGAATTATTGAACTTAATTTTATCATATTAGTTTATACTTTCACTAGCTAAGTTATTCAGTAAATTAGAATAATATAAAAATATTCTTAACTATTTGTAAACAGGGGACATAATTAAAAAAAAAAATTAGATTAATGAATGTCATATAGTGTTTTGGAATTTAGACCTTTTGGATATACCGTATTAAGACGGTGAATCCAATAGGTTTCCTTTAGCAGACGCTCCATCTCAGAATCAACTGTAACAATAGGTTGAAAGGAAAAATCTTGCAAAGTATGGGAACTCTTGTTAAAATGTGCGGCAACATGAGATGAAAATGATTGATCGATATAATTTTTATGTCTGATCTATGTTGGTTCATACGTTTAGATATTTGTTGACTGGTTTGTCCAATATACTGGATGCCACATTCCTTGCATGTGATCAGATAAATAACATTTGATGTTGCACAATTAGTATCACAACGCATATTAAATGTTTCTTTCGTATTATTACTATTGAAAGAAGTATTTTCATTAATAAAAGAACAGTGCGAACATCTAGGTCTATTACATTTAGTTGATGATCCCTTTTTATATAAATTTTTTTCCAATTTAGAATTAATTAGGAAATCTTTAAGATTTTTAGGCCTTTTACAAGCAAGTGTAGGTTTGCTTTCGTGTAACGATTTAACACTTGCTTTACATGATAATTTTAATAAATCCCAATATTTATTGACAATCTTACCTATATTAGGCAAACTTGGATTATATTCAATAACAAAAGGAATTATATCTTCATTTCTATTTTTGATTTTACATTGTAAAAATTCAAGTTGCCTAAGAGAAGATACTTTTTGAAAAGCAGTATTAATGATGTCAATAGGGTAAGTTCTATTTAAAAAATGATGACCTAACTCCGTCAAAGATGATTTAAAAACAGTGTCATCCGAAATAATTCTTCTATATCTTTTTGCTTGACCATATGGTATCCCGTTTTTACATGACTGAGGATGACATGAAGAATATTCAACATATTGATGAATATTCGTGTTTTTAACATGAACCATGGTAGTGATGTCATTATTTTCATATCGTCTAAAAATCTTAACCAAATATCTAGTTTTAAGAGACATTTATTTAGAAAGTCATTTTCTAATTTCCCCATAAATAAAGATGCATAAGAAGGTGCCATAGGACTACCCATTGCTGTTCCCAACTTTTGGAGATAGTTTATATTACCAGATTGAAAAAAGTTATCTTCGGGCACAAGTTTTATCAAATCACAAACATGTTCTTTTGATAGTTTACATGTATATTCGTTTTCTTCAAGATAATATTTACACGCTCCAATACCATCATAGTGAGGTATATTCGTGTAGAGTGAAACCACACCAAGTGTAACTAGGAGTCAATTTTCAGTTAGTTTCGGTAAAGATTTCAATTTGGTGATGAAATCAAAAGTATCTTTGACATATGAAGGTAGTGATTTCATCAGTGGTTGTAAAATATGATCAATATATTGCGATATATTATTTGTAATTGAGTTACATGTAGAAATAATGGGTCTACCTGGATATTTTTTTACATACATACATACATACATACATACATACATACATACACACACACATACACACACAAACATACACACAAATATACACACATACATACATACATACATACATATACACACACATACATACATATACACACACATACATACATACATACATACATACATACATACATGCACACACATACATACATATATACATGCACACACATACATACATATATACATGCACACACATACATACATATATACATGCACACACATACATACATATATACATGCACACACATACATACATACGTATATACATACACACACATACATACATACATACATACACACACATACATACATACATATATACATACACACACACATACATAAATATGTACATACATACACACATACATAAATACATACATACACACATACATAAATACATACATACATACATACACACACATACATGTATACACACATACATACACACACATACATACAAACACACACACATACACAAATATATACACACAAACACACACACACCCATTTGACACAAAAATCAATGATTTATCAAGGCAATTATTCCAATAAGCAATAAAAAATTTTTAACGTCTTTGTGTATCTAATAACTGTTATATCCTCCAAAATGTAAAGAAAAATGTGCTCTTAATAGTCTACATTTATTGCTGACCAAGAAAGTAGGTTTTCGTGAGAATTTTTATTTCATATCCCTTTGGGTTTTACACTGTGAACCCGAGTCGTAGGAAATGTCCTTAAAAGCCTGCACAATAAACCTGAGGCGAATCATCCAGAAATTTAAAAGTGTCATTTGCATTCTCAAAAAATACCCGTAATATTCCTATTCTTTGCAAGACCAAAGGCAAGAAGCTCAATGCCTATTATAATTAAATAAGGGGCAAAATTGTCTCCCTGACGACAAGCTTTCTCTAAATTAAATAAGAGTACCATTAACGGCACATTAGCCGCCCGTATTTAATAATTCCCTATGTACGAACTACTAGGGCATAGCTGGCTTTGGAGATTATTTACAGATGGGTCTTAATGTCCTGGACCTTTGGTCAGGGCATGCGGTCTTGGACAGAAACTATTAGTTTCTTATTAGACTTGCCATGACCGTGACCTCTGACCTCTATACCCCCGAATCAGGTTGTCTTTATTTCTTTAAGTTTAAGTCATCCGCAAACGAATTACCTTACTAAACTCATTTTTCTTCGAATCACAGTGACTTTGGTCTACGATCTTTACATCCCAAAATCAGTCGACCTCTTCTATGCCTTAAGACAAGTCCTTCAGAAATGGTGGTTCGTGGTCTTGAACTAATGCAAAAACCATACCCTTCCTTCAGTCACAGTGATTTTGACATGTGACGTTTTAACACCAGAATCAATATATTCTTTCTTCTGATTGCAAGTGCACACCATCGGTATTGTTTGGCCCACACGTGTGGTGCAGAACTCAATGTGTTGTGCAGAAACCATTCATCTTCTTTGATTCGCAGTGACCGTGACCATTGACATTAGGACCCCAAATTCTGCCTTTTTTTCTGTTCTAAGCACAAAAACATAGTTTTTAGTGTTCACCATTATCAATACTACATTGCCATTAATACTCTTCTTTGTCTTTTCTGACTGGTTTATTACAAATGAATGAAGGCTACCAAATCTGTAGTTCACACAATCATTGAGATTATAATACTATCTTATGGCCAACATATAACATCTATTAAGACCTTAATGTCTGACACATTGTAACATATCTTAAGGCCTAATGACATATTGTAACATATCTTAAGGCCTTTACTCATGTTCACACTGCATTAACGTACATAGCTGGAGTGAATTTGATACCACGCAATGCAATGGGGGTGGGGGTGGGGTCAGCAAACAGCTTTTTATAACGTATCAGAAACCTCATATGCAAACTCAATGGCACAAGTACCGTGTCATTTTCCAAGTGATTTTCCTACTAGCCTTTGATTCTGCTATAGTTGTAAATAAATACATAATGGACAAAATCATCCTCGATGCAGAACTATCCTAAAAATGTCTTACCATCTAAGAGCAGACGATGTAATACATGTCCTATTAGAATCATGCCATTACTAAAAGACGATAACTGTTTGGAACTTAAAACAAAATTGTAAGGAGTGTTCGATTTATTAACTAACGATTCGGATTGTCCGTAGTTTTTGCCTTTGCCGCGTTCAGGCGAAACAGCACCTTTCTACAATTGCTACGATTCGCCCGCAGGCTATTATTAGTTTCGGAAACAAGCTTTAGCAAATAAGAATTCAGAATCCCCTCATACGGTCTGTGTCAATTAGAATTGTATTATAAAACAGACTTGTCATCATGCAGTGGCTGTTTGGCAGCAACAGCCTATATACACATGCAATCAGATTCTTCGTTAATTTATACATTACTGCATGTCACTTGTTATGCTTAGCCCGCGTTGTGAAAATCAAGCTCTCATTTAAATGCGCTGTTCACAACAGATGCGCAACGAGGATCACCTTGAGCTCCTCTTCGCTAGACAAGGTCCGATATGTTAAGGTATCTACACCTTAACGGATCAATCGGATATTCAGTGCTTCTGGTCTGTAGATTTCATTTGATGCAGTGACCACTGCATCAATCAAAATAAAGTTATTCAAATTTGAACACTGTTCCTATATGATCGAGACAAAGGGAGCACACAACTGGTGTGTATCTCATAAATAAGCTATTTCCCACTGCTGATCCGATTTTGCACAAATATATCCTTACCCTCAAATACATTTGTAATGGCTTCTCTCTGGTACGTAGTCAGACTTTCAATGTTAAACTCACAAAGTTTTCTTTTGAAGTATATTGCCTCCACCATTTTCGGCCGATGTACAATGTACCATTTGTTAGTTAGCATGCATATTAAGGGAGGCAACTCGTGAAATCTAATAGATGTCGCTAGTGCAAAGCAGTGAAACATTGAATGGATCCGCCAACGTGTAGACGATTAACATATAGAACCTTAGCTTAAAAAAAGGTGCCTTGAGCTGTGAAATACTGTTGACAAAAGTAGTTGCTTCTATGCTCAATCCGAAACGATAGCATGCTTTCAAATATACCGCAGTTATTCTAATAGAAGCCCCCTTATAAACGCACTCCTCCTTCCCCTCCCCCAAACATTTCCTACGTTATGGAGGCTGATAGATCCGTATCTGCCCATTCTGGTATGTCCAAATAATTAAAACAGTACATGAGTAATCCAACGACTGTTAGAAGAATCAAAACCAACTCAATTTACGAACCTTTTCAGTCAAACAGTGATGTACGGTATTCAATGTCCCCTACCCCCTTTGGAAATTGCACCGCATCCGGGGTGTTCATTTGAACAACTATGGTAGGTCATCTTGCTGCTGAACGTTTCTCTCACACGCATACATATATATTAATTTACATCAATATTTTATCACAGAAAGAGAAAGAGAGCAAGTTTTCTTTTATGAAATTTTGAGCCTTCCATTCGGATTAAATTACTTCAAATATTAACTTCATCAATTAAAGAGTTTGGAACGAATGGTAAAAGATAATTATTTATACATATTTTACATTACAGATAATCATATTTAGACATCTTTTACATGAAAGAGAAACATCTTTATTCTCGTCATATTTATAATTTTTATCAAGGAAACAAAAGAATTTTATTAAGCTATACTGGTATTATCCTCTATCAGCCACAAACCTGAAAATAAGTATTGACGTCACAGCAATGTTATGCATGTAGATTCTTTTGTCTTGAGAGTGAATATATATGCATGTATGTGTGTGTGTGTGTGTGTGTGTGTGTGTGTGCAAACGTTTCCTCAAATGTCAACGATTTTCATTCTTCCTATCGCAGCAAGCTGTGTCTCGACACCTAGATTTTGCAGAGAGCGTTTACTCCCAAGCGCAAAGGCAACGCGATCTCTCTGCACATTTACTGTCCAGAGTTCGATACGCGGTTCCGTCATGTGCGAGGTAAAGTGTCTTCCCATTCTAGGTTTGCGATTTTCTTCAAGTACTCCCGTTTTGCTCATCTTACACAAATATCTGAGCCGCCGAATGCGTTCGTATAAGCTAGCATAACGTTTTGTGCAACAGCTGTTAAATAAAGAAATAAATAAATAATGCTTCTTTTAATGCATTCACATCTGTGAGTGATGGACATCTGCTGTTCAATTCTTTTTTGGACAATCATCCGACTTCCCACGGTTGGCACAGTAGGACTACAGCAGCAGCATGCGCACACGATATAAATACTGCATACACAATATAAAAAAATTAGCCGTACTGCTTTTGAAATGCATCGATTTTAGGCATTATTCTTAAATTAAATTTAAAGACGTTTGCAATGTAGGGGCGTGTCTTGTTGTAAGTGGTTTCTGGAATCTGTCACCTTGGCAATTTGTTATGCACAAAACAATGCGTATAACTCCATCTGCATGACCCCAGATTACAGGACATCATAAACTATACAGTCCGACGGCAGCAGATTGAAAGCACAGATACAGCACGAATAAGAGAATTATTGTATGTATGCAGTCAAATTATATGAGTGACCTATTTTCTTTTCATAAGTTTTTCGTACGTTGATTTAACAAACTTTTATATGAGTTATAGTCTCTTGACAAACGTTATAGTATAAATATTACGTTTTGCTGCCTCAAATGAGAACACCACCAGTCATTCATCAGTACATTTCGGTGATCTGAACATTGTTCTCTGGCAATCTTCTACTATTCACACAGATCAACGGCCACTTTTAACAACTGTCTTTCCATAACGTGCTCGATTAAACAAAGGATAAATCTAAGATCTGAATTGAATTTACATCTATATCAGGCTGCAAACATGTTCATTGAATTCCACCGCAAGATAACTTGAAAAAGTATTCCTAATCTGATTTGTATAAAAAATAACTAATTATATCCATTATATTAGCTGAAAAAAAAAATTTGTTTGATGTAAAAGAAAACGAAAATAGTTTGGTTCGAAAGAAATCCCAGGCAATCCACACACACACACACACACACACACACACACACACACACACAAATGAATGGTCGGTCCTTTATGACCTAATGCAAATCATGTACCATCGGGAACAGTGGAAGTAGCTCAGTTGATAGAGCATAGGAATTTTAACCCAATGGTCGAGGTTTCGATACCGGCCCTAGCCAGTCCGGTCCATTGCCTCAATGTGTCCTTGGTCATACCAAATTTCCAATGCAACACAATGTCAAATAAAGTGCTGAATGTGTCATTTAAAAAAAAAAAAAAAAAAACAACAAAGAAAGAAAGAACAAACATAAACAACTATAATCTCTGTACCCATTTAACTATAATTTTTTTATTCTTATATTTTCACCTCTGTATTGACGTAAGTATAACTTGAACTGATTTGAGTTGAGCCCTTGCAATGTGAGCAATGGAAACAGATTATTTATAAAACGGCTGAAGATCTGAGCACCACAATTTCGTACAGGTTTTCTCACAGTTCCTCGTCCAGACACTTTTCTAACAATTTTGTTAATTCGTGTATTTGAATAATATGACATAAAAGATGTGCCGCTTTTCTAGCACACTAAATCAAACAGTATCTATAATTTTCTGATCAACATCGTATACATCATTCCAAGAGGTTATTTACTCTATAGATATCGCTATAGCTCCTTCAGCTTCAATGACCAATACAATCCAGAAATGGAGTTGTTGAGGGGGGGGGGGCGGGGGCGGGGGGGGGGAATTAGTTCCCTGAAAGGTATAATAAAATTTATTTCTTCGATTTCCTTTAGCCTTTTAAATGTTTTTTTAACTACTGTTACTAAGAATTCATTAGCATGAATATTGAAAAGGTCTCAGTAAACCGAAAGTTTTAAAAAATACCAAAATAAGTTTTCTTAAGTGTTTAAGTGCTTTAAAGTTTCCGATTTTGCATTGGTATGCAATAAGAATAACGACGATGTTTTGTCTAGGTGCTTTCGTTTCCTATGTGGGCGGATTTTACAAATACCACTTGACTTGCGAAAGGAAACGATTTTTTTTGTCTTCTGGCATTTCGATATACAGCACACAAAAACTGTTGCAGTTTTGGAATTGCAAAAATAATCACTGCAAACTTTTTTAAATGCAAGTCCAAAAATTCTTTCTTGAGGAGGTGATTTATTGTTTCGATTGTCACTTATGCCTCCTCACAACGGCAAGAGTTATGGGAATGGAAATAGAAACCGAATTGAGAATATTGCTGTACATACCATCTCAGAGACTGTTTTCATCATTAAGCACAACGTACAATTTCATTTGTGCTTTCGTCTAGATAATGCACAGATAACTACTTGTACTAGAATGGTTGTTAAAACAGTCACCAAACAGATCCATCCACCATCAATCCATTTTTCTACCCTCGCACCCACCCACCCATTCATCCATCCATCCATCACCGAGGAATTCGGAAAACGTTGGTATCATAAAGAAAAAAATGTACAATTCTTATTCTTACATAGGAAATAAAAATAGACTTTACAATTCCCTTATGCAATATGATGTTTCTATAGTGAAGGCGACTATCCCATACGCTGACTTTACCTAATCCTTTTCATGGGCGGCGCGTGTTCCAAATCAAATGATGTGAAATGATGAATGTAAATAAGCGTCTCATAAACTTCGAACATCAACTAAAGATGACCACTTTTGCGAATCGTTAAGCATATTTCATTTCTTAGGACTACCGGAATTCTGATGAATACAACAACTACCACATGTTTCAGAGGTAAATGTGTCATATTACACAAATTCTGAACCGTATTTTCACTGATACTGTTATATAGATACTGTTATATATATATATATATAATTTGTATTAAGTGCTTGATCTTTATCGCTACCTGAGGGTAGGAGTTTGAGCTTACCTGGCTAATGTAATTTTTTTAAATAAAAAAATAAGTTTACTTGGATTTGTGTTCAAGACCTCGGTTTTTTCTCTTGGAAATTCTGTGGTCTACCTGCGTTTTGTCGTGTTTTATCTTATAAATGTTTTTTATGCTGCTCATGGAGTTCAAGATCAAGCCTTATTTACAAAATTTGCAATGTTCTAGTAGCGAACTTGTTTACGAATTTGATGGGAAAATGACCCACATCCTGGTCATTTTTGTATGTCTTAGGTTTTTATAAAAGGTTATGAAGGAAACAAAATTCTTCATTCCTTTCTTAATACGTGTATTTTAGGTGTGTTTGGTTATAATTTGAGAGGAATTATTTATTAAAATTATTCATTTGAATTACAAATTGTTCATTGTCATTTTGGACTAAAACACTAATTTGTGACTATTACGAATTAATTTGAAGACATTATGTATTATATCATTGTGATACACCAAGACAGTTAGCACATCGGCGCATTCAAGAATATCAGCACATTCAACATTGGAATTCATTCGGAACACCACTGCAATTAATTCGGAACAATCTATACTCTTTGACTTGTGATGGGACTTTTATGATTATTTGGCTTTAAATTAACAATAATGTAAGTTCCTTTTAAATTTTCATATTTTAGACTTAGAGAATTAAATTATTTGTTAAAATTGACCAAACATGCTGCTTTACATTTTCTGTTTCTTAGTTTTAAGACCACAGAATCATAACAATACACACATGAGAATACATACCAATTACTGTGGAGCATACGGGTTAAAAATCCAGAGACTTTCCTTCAAACCAGGTTATCTTTTTCGTTCGCTTCAAGATCATTTATCTTTGTCATCTAATATATTGGATATAATTGGTTCGATACGTCGATAAATCATAACAAGAAAATACTTTTCGAAGCATTTGGGCCAGAAATATTTTTTTAATTTCAATCCCCCACCCCCTTGAAATGGTTGGTCACTAAAACTGGAATCTGTAGATGAGGTAAAAAAAAAGCAATTACACTGCGATAAAAGTGCCATAAGCAGTAATGTTTAGTAACATTCGTGCCCGTTTCCGTAATAATGCTCAAGTTATATACATTTTTCTCTTGTAATTGTACCGGACATTTACATTCCATCCAATCTCGGCCAGTCACACAAGAAACTAATTAGTGATAACCGACCTATTCGCACTGAACTCAACATACATCAGATTGTATTATGTCCCATAAAAGAAGAAGTATCAGTTATTGACGAATGTCACGTGTCGGGGAACAAAACATCATGTCTCCCTTACTGGATCGTTTTTTTTTTTCTTTTTTTTTTTTTCCTGTCTTGTTTAATCCATAAAATTCCATTGGAGTTATCTCTCTTTAACATGAGGACTCGCGGCACCAATTCATCACCCATAATATGGAAACACCATGATATTACAAATTCAATAACTTTAAACTTCTGGATGTTCATGATCAAATCTATAATTCCTCAGTACAGACCCATCCTTAATGCAAACTTCTGAGTAGAGAAAGCCATATGTTCCATGGCATTGTTTTCTTTTCATATTCTTTCAATTCCGCATTTAAAGAATCTGTAATGAGTGTTTCAAAGTCAAGCCTGTAAAAGGACTGAAATTCGATTAGTAAAACGTTGCTTTAGTTTGTTCACTTACAAAACAGGATAAGCTCTCAAAAGACTTAAAAAAAAAATGTAAATGTTACGTTTCATTATCAACCAACGATGACCAGCCAAACCCAAATATTCTCTATTTTATTTTGTCCCATTCTTAGACTAGCTTCCATTCTTCCATATGATTTAGTACCGTGAGTCATATATCCAATCTTGATTTCCTTGACAGACCTATGAACAGTAACATGATGCACAAGTAAACAGTATGCCCAGTTCTGCTTGTCAAAGATTGCGTTAGTGAACATCAAATTATATTTCAAATTCATGTACACCAAGAATAGTAATCGTGCATTTCAGACAACAAGTATTTAACCTTCATTTCAGAAAATCATCAAAATGTAAAATAATTCTATGTAATCAAAAGTCGCCTTGCTATCACCATTTATCTCTTTTCAGTTTAAGACTGACATATATTATCAGCCTTGCCATATTGTGCAATAAATGAATAAAAGGTCAAGATGACCATCTATCATCTTCACTAGCCAAGGTTCCGATACGTTAATTCTATCTACAGATCTGCAGATGGGGTTAACACATCAAAACCTTGGCTAGCGAAGATGACCATCTATTACTGTGCATGTATTACTTCAGAAAAAGATATCCAAATTACAGAAATTACTTAAAATTCATCCAGAACAAATATTAAGTAAACGTAAGGTAGGCATGGGCCAAATAAAACACATAATATGAAGATCCAAAACATTCATTCAAACTGGTGGGACACAAAATCATGTGAGGTCATCAGCATTAAACATGGTGGTAAAGACCTAAGTGATCATATATGAAGCGTGTTTCAAAATACAACAAGCGAATATATTGCTGACTAAAACTACTCTGTAGAGAGCAAATTGTCTAAATGTTATGTATTTGATTGCATAAATGTTAACCAATTTGTAAATCACCCCACACATCACAGTCAAATCGATACACTCTACACATTCTCCCACCCGAAACTTCCTTCATGGCAACAGTTGCCATATCTGAATGTATGTTAATATCCCACTGGAAATCATTCTGAGGTAGAGAACGGGTATTCACTTTACTTGTTATCCATAAACTTAGCCCGAATTTTGCATCTATAGTAAAGTTAATCATACATGCATATGTGGAACCACTGTAAGGCCGTTCTCTATAGCACTAGTAGTACTAATTCAGCTTCTACAGTAAACCTATGGAAGCACCAGAACATTAGAAATTCAATAACTTTAAATTTCTAAATGGTCATGATAAAATTTATATTCCCCAATAAAGACCCATCCTTGATGCAAACTTCTGTGTGGAGAAAGCCATATATCCCTGGAAGGGAGCAAATTTCTGTCGATCTATGAAGAGCACATTAATTTGGGCAGGTGAACGATTAATTAGATTTATGGGGACCGTGGCGTGTTAAATCACCATAATGCACGGATTTGTAATGTCTGTGTCATGAGAGAAGTGATTCTTAATGAAGCGTTCGTTTATTTAACAGTTAGACTGGAAGGCTAGGGTTAACTTTCGATCTTGTATCGGAATTGGCAGATTTGAGATTTTCCAGAATCAGTTATTTAGGAATCTAGAGGTCACGTAGACTACAATTTTGGCGCCTAGTTAGAAAAGACGGGAGGTATATTTAATCCGAATTGGTTACGCTAAATAAGGTGCGTGATTCCCACACGAAATTCTTGGTTTTAATATGTCCCATCACAAAATTTTAGTCTACGCTTTTCTGCAAGAAAAAACAAATGTAGGAGACTCCGAGTTTGAATTTAGAAGAAATTCACTCGTAAATAATTATCCAAGGGATCAGATGTCTGGAAAGTTGACGGACACGATTTTGGCGGTTGAAGCGAGCGAAGCTTGAAAGCAAGGTATTTGCGCCAGTCTCATGTAATTCGTTGATATCAATATAACGATTTGTTTGATTTACTTGCTTATATTTGCATGAATTTATTTGTTTAGATTCGTAGATCAATTTTCTTGATATGAATACAACTGTGTGAGTTCATCTATATGAATCCGTACAATGGTATTCTTTATATAAGTTTGACGAACTGATTGAATGTGTTGTCTTGATTGTTATAGGAAAATATGTATCTAAGAATTTCATGCCTTACCTTAGTTGATATGAGTTACGAGAATCCGTGTGAATTCACCGACATTAGATAATTTCACGTATGATAAAGACTTGAGTGCGTATTGACTGAAATTAACGTTGTTAAACCATGAAGTGAGATTTCATATATGCTAGAGACTTGAATGTGTGTATTCGCTAGAAATAACGTAGTTAAGCCATGTAATGAATTTCATTCATTCATTTGTGTAACTGAGACGAGACCGGAACTGTTGTCTTCGGTGATGATAATGTGAGTCAGGTTGAAAGCCGTTAGGAAGTACATTAATCTTACGAAACTAGGTTTGTTTATGGTCTGCCATGTTTAGCTTGACCAGATAGCCTTTGGTATCTGTTTTGAATTCCGATAGAACGATATCTAACATAACGAGAGGGGAGTAATGATCTATTCCCAGTAGGATATCTGACAGAAGATTTAGGTTGCTTCTTTGTTCAATTTTCGAAGGTGAAATAGCTCCACGGGACGTATCAACGTACCTACCTACCGAAGTATCTACGTATCACGTACTTACATATCCACCTACCCACACAAAGTTCGAGGGCCGAAAGAGGCGAGACAATAGAGAGTTTGGAGAAGGGAAAAGTGGAAAGGACCAAGAAGGACAGTCACAGAGAAGTTGGAGAACAGTCACAATGAAGTTGGAATGAACCGGAAATAATCAGGTTATGAAGTTGTACAAGGCAATGACTTCGATTGTTCACTCGATTCTATGATAAACTAATTCCATCATTTAAAACAGATCGGCTATTTATATAAGTATTATTGTGTTTGAAATTCGGTGAATGATTTATTTCAAAAAGAAGCGTATCTTCCTAATGTAATGCATTGTCATGGTTGTTTATGTAATTGATTAAATTGTTATTTTCATGTACGGGGGCTCGTGTCATTCTGTTTTATATATCTGCTCAGATCTCTATATATCCCACCTATAAGTTTCACACTTTATATTGATATTTACTCGATCCGGGCAATAACATCGAAGGCGATCACCCTCTAGGTAACGATAACCCAATTCCATTACAACCCACCCCCAACAAAGTGGGGGCTACGTAGCAATCCCGCTGTCTTTATCTGGGGTAAGACCACAATAAAATGTTCCAGGTTTGGTGTGGAGCCAAGTAGTTCTATCTAAATTTAGGTGTTGTTTGGCTGTACCTTTCACTGTGAAATATTCATGACAGCGACTGATTTTTACATTGGAATAACGGGGAGGGACGCATTCTTTATTTTCAGATGCCTTTTATTGTGGCTGTGAAAGAAGTGTGGCGGAAGCGCACGGGTGGTAGATACGCACAGGTAAAGTAGGTGTTCAGTATGGTCAACAACTATATTTTCATTGACCCGGAAATGGAATCGTGACCCCAGTATGCTTTTTTCCACTGTTTTTTTAAAAAAAAGTGCAGAGTAACACCTGACAAGTTCTAGTGTGCATTATTGTAGTATAATGTACTGTCATCCCTAGGTTTCCTTGTGTCATTGGAAATATTAGTCTGAGTTCAGTTGGGAGACACAGGCAATATATAACAAAATAATTAGTGGTCTGACCCCATCTGCACGTGTTTGAAATGTGTCTTCGTGTAAAAGAATGATATGGTAATTTTCAATAATGAGTTTTCCTAACTCAAGTCTGTAAAAGGACTGAAATTCCATTAAGAAAACATTTTCTGTATTGTTTCAGATACAGATAGGATAAACACTCAAAAGGTTCATTTTGACTAAACTTGTACATTTGATTATCAACCAGTGATGGACAGCCCAACCCAAACATACTCTATTTTTATGTTATTCAATTTACAAAGAACAAGAGAAAGAATAAGCGGATCTTTTATTAAAGATTTTTTTTCAATTATTGCTCTTGAAAACTACGATTCGGTATAATAGATCAAAAGCATTAACTGTTGTACATTCATAGATTTTGCTATGATAGTAAACGTAACAATGAGATTTCAATCCTCCGCTGACCAAATCATTCCAAATATATTAACAACTTGACAATCTACGTACTACATTAGCCTCCATGTAAACGGCATTACATTGCTTCCATTTGAAAACTCACTGTAATCGACCTATAGAATTTCAATGTTTGGCATTAATGTAGTTATTTATGTGTACTGCTAATTTAATAAAGTTTTAGGTCTTTAATTAGGTCATTTCAGATTTTAATACCGTTGTGTACATTGTAACGGTCCAAATTGTGCTAATATTTATTTATTTACCTATTTATTTTTTGAAGTGTGGTTAAAAAACGTATGACCAAATAAGTATCACAGATAAAAGCGAGAAAGCCCCCAAAAGACCGGACTGCACTGGAAACAAACATTGGAAAAGACTTGCATGTCACTGTGAATGCAGCAAAATAAAAGATATATCACCTCGTCTTATCTTTGCGTACATGCGTGCGTGTGTGTATATGTAAACGAATTATACGAACTTACTAATACTTACTTGTACTAACACGTGTTCGTAAATTTATTGGATGGTTCATTTACTTCCAAAACAAGTGTAACACGAGCAGAAATTTTGTTGAGAATTTTTGTATGCAACTTTACTAATTAGGCACGTGTTAGTGCACCTGCCGTTCATTCATACTGGAATATTTACTTTGAGCGTAATGTACATGAAACTATCACTCTTCAAATATAGAAATGGGACAACAGCTGAAAAAGGGCAGGGCTATCATGGTACTCGGATGTTTTCTTTAAAATCAACCCATGACTGCAACTGCTTCCATCTGATCAATTTCAGATCGATCCATGACTGTAACCGCTTGCATCTGATCAAAACGCCAAACCACTGTGAATTATGTGCACTAGTTAGGTCTCAACATCTGAAATCTCAACAACCAATCGGTTTGTTATCACGCTCCAACCGACAGCTGAAACTGACACGTTACAGAATGCAAATTCTTTGTTAGTGCAGGACACCCTTTGTGCACTAAGATGCAGGGATTTTTAAACGAGGAATAATTTGTCATGTATATTATTCTAAAACTTCATCATGCATCCACAGACATTGTGGTGTGGCGTTTGTTGCCATTAATTGTAATGAAGTTATATAGTCCATTTGATTCGTATAATTGCCAATTAATTTAATTTGTTTTAGTTTTATAAAATTTAATTTGTTTTAGCAACCCTTCAGTTTTTTTATAGCAAGTGTACTGGCGTGTGACAAGCAATCCTATAATACCCAAGCTCCGAATATAGTTCTCATTGACGGCGAATTACATCCAAGGTTTCTTTCTGGACTTAACAGAAAAGGATGAGGATGTTCCGATTGATATTGCCTGTGCATTTCTGTGCTGGTACGAGAAGTTATTCCCAAACGTAATGAGAAACTTAACCACGCAATAACGACAAGTGATTAAATTAAAGGCTCATATAGTGACATGGATCTTTTATTTTTATGTACAAATTAATATATGCAGATGCAATAAATACTGGTGTATTGAAACAGAAGAAGATATATTTAGCAAATATAATAATTTCTGCACAAACCACAATTTTCTTCGAAACAATCCTCTTACCATCTCATAAGGAACCGAGATTTTTTTTTTTTCGGGGACAGGATGCGGAGTGAGCGGGCTAGAATATTTCCGAAGCAATGTCTGGATGTCGGGCACCAAAATATTTTGAAAGCATATTTTGCCCCGATTTGTCGAAAGAAAGAACTAATTCTATCCATCATATTAGTTGAAAATATAATTATCTTAAGGTGAAAGAAAAAGTGCCCTGGATCGAATGAAACCCGCAAGACTTACCGTCCCCGACCCCTATCTTCATTGGCTTGTTCTCGGTCAGTTACAGGTGAGGGTTTGAAAATAATGGCAGGTGTATACACCTATATGAGATCAAATTTGACTCTCTTGAATAGTACTGATCCAACATTTACTGCGATTACATTTGACAATATAAATGTAGATGACACAGAATTTTTCTTTGAAAAATATTTAGATAATGTATAAAATTTTTTAACGTTTCTTGTGTAATTGCGTTCAATTATTAGACAAAATTTTGTGGTAATAACACTTTGTTCTGTTTGATTCTGAAACAACCGTTTTATAAAATACTGACCCGAACAGTAATCAAACAGAATCTGCTCTTCATTGGTTCCACAGCAGAGTGCACATCTGTTGGTTACTTCATGCAGTAAATTGTAAAGGGCCACAAACAAGCCATACTGTTGACTTTCCAAAGAGATGCAGCTCATGCTAATGACTTTAATTTTATTGTGATTCTTTGGACCGGATAAATGTCATGGTTTTCCGAAAGCACTAAAGATGATTTTCGGGGAAAGACAAGTGGCTTCATATCATAAACACATCGGGCTGGTATAACTGTCACGTGGTGTCTGGTATAACTGCCAAAAAAGTGTTGTCTGAACAAGCGTCTAAGTTATTATTCTCAGTGAAAGACAAGTTGCTTATGTTTGCAAACTTATCGATAAGCTTTCTGTTTAAATGTTTCGACAGACATACTAAGTGGTTCAAAAGACATAACGTTTAAGTATTTCGATAAACATAATGTTTAAGTGTTTCGATATACATACTAAGTGATTCGATAGACATACTGTATGTGTTTCCATAGACATACTATTGAAGTGTTTCGATAAACATACTTAGTGTTTCGACAGACGTACTGTTTAAGTGTTTCCATAGACATAATGTTGAAGTGTTTTGAAAGGCATACTAAGTATTTCGATAGACCTACTGTTTAAGTGTTGTGTTACCAATACACTAACGTTTGTAAATTTATCGATATATACTCTTTAAGTGTTTCAATACTAATAAACATACCAATATACATACTGTTCAAGTGTTTCAATACTAACAGACTGCCTGTCCCATCTTAAGGAGCTGCAATGGGGGGGGGGGCCGAGTGGCCGAGTGGTCTAAAGCGCTGTCCGTTACGATCACTGCCATCTCACCTCTGTCTGCGTGGGTTCGAGTCTAAGATTCGGCGAATGTGGATATGTGAGAAAGCTTGCCAGTAGCTTCTCGTGGGTCGGTGGTTCTTTCCGCGGATTTCCCGGTTTCTTCCTCCACCATTAATACTGGCCGCCATGTATAGCCTATCGTGTGCTGAAAAATGGCGTTAAGCCCCACAACAACAACAGCAATGTGGGGTTTTTGTAATGGGTCTTACTTCTAATGGTATTTGGAAACCTTTGGTACAACCAAGGTGTAGGAACTAATTATATATCTGACTTTTGTTATTTTTAAAAAAGAAAATGGAAAGATGTTTTGATATTGACATACAACATTGCAATATAAATATTTAGTGCATTTGACAGATTAAGAACTAATACAATGATTAAATTGGACTTTAGTAAAGAAAAATTACATCTAGATAGTACAGAAAACGGACTGTATGTTCACATATTTCGTCAACTTAGAGGCAGTTATCTGAACGTTAGGGTCAATATGGGTCTTTTGCGAAATTGATATTAAAACGGAATACCATTCTGTATGCGAATGTATGGCTTTTGAATCGAGTCGTGTACTGTATTTACTAAATATCTATATAGATTTTGAGAAAAACTCCGGCCCTCAATTAGCTTTAAAAATATTCTTAATCTGCTTTGTAGAAAAAAAGAACTGATTTTATCCATCACAGTAGTTGAAGAAAACTAATTATCTTGAGCTAATTTAAAAAACATATCAACAGGTTCGAAAAAAAATTTCGCCCCTCTCCCTCCCATTCTGATACTTAATGGTCGGTAATCTAACTGTACAATAAACTCAATATGTAACTTGTACGCACATAAACATATAACAGCTCCAATAATATTGTAAGATAAATTGATGAACAATAATAATACGGTTAATTCATTGTTAATGCATATAATTTTGTATCTATCTTACATGCTTATTATTCATGTTACAGGTATTATGCAATTTAGATCACACTGACATTCCGTACTTCAATAAAGACTTATTTGCTAATACCGCAAGTATTATGAACAATGTGGGTCACAGTGGCCTTCCTTACCTCAATAAAGCTTTTATTAGGATTTAGTAGATTCTTGCGATGTTAAAAATTAGATCCGCCACCATTAAAGAAAGAAAAATATAATTTGCTATAAAAGTTTATCAGATTTTTGGTATTGATTACTTTCCTATGGCCATTAATTGTACATGTACGGAACCGTTCCAGAGATACAAGTAAAAAACTAAAACTAATGAGGTCGCTTGAAGAAACAGCTGATAACGTGGGTTTTATCATCATAAACCAGAGTGACGTGTAGTGTATTTCAAGCTCGATCATTTCGTGTCTAGTCCGATTTCACAGGCGTTATGCAAACACCGCTCTTTTTATATCATTCCGTATCAAATATAGCAAGAAGAAATTTCGTCTACTCCAATTTTTAATCCATTTCACATTCGCGAAACTGCAACAAGCTGTTTGGTAAACAATGTTTTCCAAAATTATGACATGGGGAAAGGGCCCGAGTGTGCACCTTGAGCGTCACTTGGCTTCAAAAACGACCTTCAGACAACAAATACGTATGTTGGGGCTGCAATACATACTTCTCTTGCTGTTGGCTTGTATGGATTTACCAAGTCAAAATTAATCATAGTTGTGAGTTTTGATTTGCATAGCTACCCACAAATATGGACCTTTTTGCCTTAAATGAATCACTCAATTTTTGCATTAAGCAGGTTGCCGCGGCATCAGATTTGTGCTGAACAATTTTTCCTTGAATTTTTAGTGTGGCATTAGTTCGCATGGCTAGGAGGTAAAGGAAAATTCCAAGGCGTTACAAGACAAACATTTCGAAGTACGTCAGTGTTATTTTATTTTACTGTAACAATCGCTTTTGATCATTGCAAATATTATGACTATTAATATCAAAACATTTTTCAATAGACCTTTACATCGGCAGGTTTCTGAAACCTGAGAAGTTTAAATTTTTAATTGTAAACAGCTCAGCGGAAAATGAAGAGTGCACAAGGTATCTGAGGGAAGGGCCATGAACATTAGCAGTGGCGCCGTGAGGGGATTGTGTGGGGTTGAGAAGGGTTAATTGCCCCCGGGCGCTAGGCTAATGGGGCGATGTTCAGAGATTTTTTTGCAGCAGAAATTTTCATAGCATTTCACCTTCACCTTAGTGTAACGGGGGCAAATCTTCACAAAACTTATATTTAGGATGGAGGGACTGTGGGTGGCAACTGACATAAAACGTATCTCTAGCAAAGTAGGATCTTCACTAAGAATATTGGCCTTATTCACCTCGAACCTTCGATCCGCAACTGGAGATTAGGAAGCACTATCTGGGGCATCATTAAGGCCAAGCATTTCTTTTTTTTCGGGAGGGGTGAGCTGGAATTGATGAAATAGGTTCTTGTTTCCAATAAATCATATCGACAGTATTTTTGCAAGGATATTTTAAGGCCTGGAGATATTTTTGAAGTACATTCCAGTAAGCTCCCACCGCTGTTAATTAAATGATAGGAACTGCTGCCAAAAAGTCAGCGCATGTTTCACTTACTACACAATCAATACCAGAATTTACTGAGCTGGAGCGCTTGATGAAAAGGGACATTATCATGCGACTTTCAGCATACTTTAATCTTCGTGCAATTACAATAAGATCACACACCAGCTTGTTCAAACTTCAAATTAACAGCGAACCATAGACTTACCTCCCCTTGACCACTGTCCGAGCATCACAAGTGGAATCTACTCAGACTTTTCAGCCGAATCCAGAAGAAACCTCGGATGTAATTCGCCGCTTTTTTTGAGAAGTATATTTTGAACTCAGATTACATTAGTTTTTCCTATACAGTCTCTACATTTGTTTCTCACTTCCGACTTTCCAGTATGTCAAAATCCTAATGAATCATGTGTTAATTAAAAGTACCTTCAAAGATGACTTTACGGTGAAGTTCGTCGTGTCACAAGTTCTTCGGCATATTTTGAGAAGATGGACTGTAAACAAAGCAACATGCAATGGGTCACATGTTTCATTCCCGCATCAGCATCAATGCCTCATTATTCACTGGGCACCGTCGCCAAATACACAGACACAACTGAGTTTTTAGATTTGACCTGTAGAGTTGCACAGCGGTGGTTGAAATTTCAATCCTGTATGTCGAAAAATTAAGTTTCACACGTCGAGTCAAAGTCTTTGCGTTGAAAGTTCCATTTTCCATTTTATCTCGATTGAAATTGTATTTGCTGAATTGCGCAGCGGTGGTTGAAAGTTCCATTTCACAGGACGTTTTAGATTTTCTCTGTTGAATTACACAGCAGTTGTTGAAAATTCTAATTCCGATATCGAGTAATTCCCATAAGTATGCCAGGCATTGTTTTATGTATACATACTCCTGTAATTATATTTTTAATTATGTGTAATGTTCATCACATTACATGCATTTTGTAATTCTATCATGGGGTGACTTTGGCTCCAACCACCCCACCATCTCCACCCCACCCACATAACTTACATAAACAAGGTTTCCAACGACTTTTATTATGTTTATAAATTTTTATTAAATTTCGTACCTGAAAACCTTATAATGACAGGCTGTTTACAGGATGTTTTGGGGGAGGGAGTAGTTCCTCATAATACTGTTAACATGATTCCTCCACCTTTGGGGATTGGGGTCAAGGTCACACGTATTGATGGTGGTCTCAACACGCAGACCCTGGCCTTGATGTATTTTATTCAGTTTATCAAGGATTGTATGCGTCATAAACATACTACGTGGTGCCGAGATTCGTCTTCGTGAGTGCAAGGCTGTTGCAGCGTTGTGAGAAATAAATCGGTGCACTAGAAATGTGCGCCTCAAAGATGCGCAAGATTGTGCTATGAGCGGCATATCTCTCTCTCTCTCTCTCTTACTTGAGTAACCCACCCCATTCCTCCACGGACACAGCAAAACAGGGTGGGGTTCAAGGAGTCAACTTCCGAGATGAAATACATTTATCATGTCAACTCTAAATAAGTTGTTTCGCGCATGCCATTTCAGATAAGACAAAAAAAGAAAACTTTCACAACTTACATGTGCATATATTAACACCAAACTAATATATGTATGTAATACGTTTGAAGAATTTTACAAATGTTACCTTTATCTGTTCTTTTCTATACCCGTTATGAAATGTTAACACATTTATGTGTTATATTTATGTGTTATATTTGATCTTGTTCTTTGTTTGCATTTATTTGGAAAGGCTTATCTTCATAAATGTTTGTGCAGTTCCTTTTACATTTTTCGAACTTTGCCTTTAGTTGGCGCCAAATAGCCACTATTGTGCTGAGTTACCGTTAAACGATATTAAATACCTACCTACATACATACATGCATATTATGAGACATGGAAACATTGAATATGTGTACGTTTTGCCGTTTTATTTCAATTAAGTGCTGTAATGCAAATCTCTCTCTCTCTCTCTCTCTCTCTCTCTCTCTCACACACACACACACACACACACACACACACACAGTTAGCCAAGAATAATGTATTCAATGTACATAATGTAAGGCATTTACAACTCAGTTTGTTGAGTATGGGCTAAAACGCATCGAGATTTTCCACATGATATCGTAAATGATTGACGTAAAAGTAATTGCATCAGGTGTGGTTAATGTTCAACGGTAACAATGTGGAAAATCGACCCATCTGTTGGATGCACAGTTGAATAACTGTATATGTAACATTAACTGACACCAAAGGTGGACGCCATATTGAACTAAATGACAAAGAGATCAACCAGGTACCCCCATAGGTCCAACGAAAGAAATCGTGCTACACTAGACAACGGGCATTTAAATATTATTTAGGAATATTCAGGTTTCTTCAGTGTTGTAAATGTTGCTTATCGGAGAGCGAAATTTAAGAGATTTTCCCAATTAAATAACTTCCTAATATATTAAATACATGATCGAAGTATAATAAATGTTGGATCTGCTGAAACATAATTAAGAATGACAAATGATGAAAATTTAGAGATTTTGTCAGCTTTACTGTTCTTCGTCAAGTGGCGTAGCAAGAAAATCCGTCCCACATCTCTCCAAACTGTGTTCAGGGGCACACTAGCAATAGAAATGTTTTATGGGAATTGTGGGTTCCATTGGAGCAAGCCATCCCACCCGACTCTATGAAGTTGCTGGGGATGTATGGGCGCTTGCTACGCAGCTGTGTTCATCGTATCTGTGTGGTCTATCATTAATTCTTTTCGTCATTTCCGTTCAAAGCGAATGCTCGGTGTAAGCTGCTTGCGTGCATGTCAAATGTGCATACCGTTAAACCATATCTTCGTGACAAGTAAGATTCAACAGATGGTTAGGCAAAGCCTTACAATGAGACAGTTTCTGCTGTTTTATTGCTTCTTGTAGATAAAAGTTAGATTATCCAAATCTGCTAGAATCTTAATCTAAGCCTTCCAAAGGCAAATGCTAGTAGACTGACCTCTCGGACCTCTGAATATTAAAATATGCCGGATACAACAGTCATTAATGTTCCACATTCCCGACACTTTCCGTGTCCGAAAATCAAAATGTACCACAAGATGCATCTGCAGCTGTTTTAAATGATATACTGCGCATCGTATTATAGTTCCCGAGTTCGATTCGGAGTGGGGATCAGACCATGGTTTTGTTATCCGTGTCTGAAAATTTACATTACAGTGTGTGTGTGTGTGTATATATATATATATATATATATATATATATATATATATATATATATATATATATATATATATGATAAGCAACAGCGTAAAACTGGTGGGAAACCAATCCAGACGCTTTCCATGCGAAACAAAACACAAAAATGTAATTAGTATGAATATATAATCTACATCATATTTGTTGTAGATATATTTACGTAGACTATACAATGACAAATCGAGCAAGGTTGAACGTTGTATCCTGCTGCATCCTGATACCGTGCTCGTGATGTGGAGATAGTTATGTCAAATGACCCGTTTCATGACAAAATACGTATTCAGCAATTAAACCTTTGCGCCATCTACAATTGGTCTATTGCATTGTTTTAAAATCACAGATCTAATATTTTGTTGAACTGTCGGTTCTTAAAATTTGTAGAAGTTGTAAAGTAGTATTATGTAACTGAACTGGTACCAATTATTAGCTTAAAAACGGTTTTAAATACATTTTGAGTTTTTTTAAATATATATTTGATATTCCTTTGTTTAAAAAAATGACAGTTGATACCATGGGTTTGACAAAATTAAATAATGGTATGAAAATAAGATTATGGTAACTTTTACATTCATAAAAATTTAATTTTAAATTTTTAAATATGGTCAACTACGACCAAATGACCGTTTGGATTCTTCTTCATTAAAGTCGCCGGGTTTGGCTGCGTGAACCTGGCGAATACAATAGGCTTCTTTGGACTTTCCTGTTTTACGTGCTCAGTTTTGAGTTATGAGTCAGGATTACATCATTGAAAATACGGCCGGGACAAGAGGAATATTCCGTCACTGATCTCCCTTCCGCGTTATTCTAATACCGTATGTACTAGCTTATACGTCGAGTCCAACAACAAATCGCACAGAATCCAGATCTGCCATCGCATAATGCGCCAGCAGAACTGGATCTGTGCACTTTATTAGGAATAAATCAAGAAAGAAAAAAAATCCTGATCTGTAGGCGCATTATGCCACCGCAGATCCGGATCTTTGTTTTGGAGGTTGACTCAACTTAAAAGCGATTTCAAACGGTATTTAATTTATGCGTTTCTCCAACATATTGGGTGCTTCATATCTTGCATATGATGAGATTGGTCGCATTTTCTGTGTTGAATGTTATCGTATGGTTGTAAATATTAAACTGTTTGCTTCCCTCATGCGTTGGCATGTCTTGCATCTTGTTTTCACAAGGCTTCGATTTCTCCTGGAATTTTATTCTTTGAGTGTGGCTTTAAATTTCCCCCGACTAGCATGTCTCTCTAATTTGTTGCGGTCTGCGAAACGCTACATATGGGTTGTGATTGAAGATCAATTGAAGCGGTTTTTACGATTCATTGGTTTCCCAGTGTTTGTCGGTGATGTGACCTGCTTGTTGGTTCTCTGGATGGAACATGAGGATGAAAGATGTCTATTCCACGTTTTCTTTTGCCTCGATTTCAGGAAGTCAATGCTGTTCGTTTCCTCGAGTCTTTGTATCGCATCCGCTATTATATCTTTGTTGTAGCTCAGCTTTGTCAGATGTTGGCTTAGCTGTCATTGCACCTCTCGCCAAAGTTATGATGTCACAGCGTAAATTCTCCTGATTCTAACACTGTAGAGGATATTTTGGGTGCAGTACCTTGGGGTGTCAGCTAGGGCCGACAATGGGAGGGGGGCGGGGGCAACCGGGGATATATCCCCGGGGTCCGGGCCGAACAACACTTTAATTTTATAAAAGAAACTTTTTTTTTTTTTAACAAGAACTAGGAGAGACCCGGGTGTTTCTTACCCCAGGGCCCGTGATCGCTCTCTACGACCCAGGTGGCAGCTCCATGGAAGAAAGTACTGATGTCAGTCGGGTTGGAATAGAAGTCTATAATGAATGTTATTTATAATTTTAGTTTCGTGTTCAAAAATGTGATCAGGGATTGAAATTTCGGTAGTGAATTTGATCGAACGATCGAAATTATTGCTTTGCATGGTAAATTCATTCAGCTTTTCCTTCCCATCTTTCCATCTCATTTTCACATCATTTTGGTATAGTTTATAGTTTGCATGGATCAGTTGACACTTTATTTTGGGGGGGTAGGGGTTTGGGGGGGTAATATCTGGATTTTCCTTGACTAACACGATCTTTTTGTATCCTGTGCTTTTGGAAAGACTATTTGCCATTTGCCGTGTGATTTGTAACACACACACACACACACACACACACGCACACGTGTGGGTCCATGTGTGTGTGTGTTGATCGAACGATCGAAATTGATTTGCATGATAAATTCCTTTAGCTTTTCCCTCCCATCCTTTCATCTCATTTTCACACCATTTTGTTATAGTTTATAGCTTACAAGGATCAGTTGTCCGTTTTTGTTTTTGTTGTGTGTGTGTGTGTGTGTGTGTGTGTGTGTGTGTGTGTGTGTGACGCATCCCTTGTTCCTTTGCAACTTCAAAGCAGCAGTGTTGTACTTGTTGAGACCTATGAACAATGCTTTTTTTTTGGTCCCAACCTAATATACTATAAACTTGTACACATTATGATACCCTAGGCATATATATATGTTATCAAAGAGCTGGTCGACTTTATGTGGAACAAATACCGGACTTGCACTCTGTGTGTGTGTGTGTGTGTGTGAGAGAGAGAGAGAGAGAGAGAGAGAGAGAGAGAGAGAGAAAGAGAAAATCATTGTATTGTACAGTGGCCTGTCCAGTAATAAGATAAGATTCCCATTCCTACTTTCAGTATTTTCAATATATATCTCTGAAATGAAAACCACGTTTAAATACTTGGCATCAACACTGCTATTGGCAGACAAAAATCGCATGCAATATATTATATATTAATTTATTCATACATCTCTACATCTTGAAATTTTACACAAATAAGCCAATGATACAAACCAAATTTTAAGACTGAGGAAACCTATTTTAAGTTAGTCAGCCTGACTAGAGACAGTGCCATTAGATTCTCAGTACAACGTTGTCTTTTTCTGGGGAGGATGTCTTTCCCTTTTTATATTCTACTTTGTATTAAATTCACCAGAAAGTTTATTTACTGTACCTTTACTGATAGTTATTTATTTCAATACACTATGTATCTTTACGTAAATTGTATAAATGTACTCAGTCAAATGTATATATGTGTAAATATACTCAAGTCTGTTTATCCATCCATCCACCCACCCAGCGCCGAAGCCCATCCCCCGCCCCATCTATCTATCTATCTATCTGGGTGTGAACAAAAGGTAGCTTATTAAAAATTTTGTGTTTTAGGTTTTGTAATCTGTGCGAGATATTTTTAAGATGATCTCACTCTACATCCCCATGATTTTACCATGCACATGCTCAAGCATGGTTATTTTTGTTCAAAGAGATGTACTTTAATATCTAAAATAAGTACAAGAGAAATTATTGATAGTCCATGATAATGCACGGTGAATACGTGCATGGTAAAGTACAAGCTTTACTGGTCGCGTGTACTTTTAGGTGAGAACTATGAAAATGCATTGAAATCCTTTATGTGTGTGTGTGTGTGTGTTAATCCATATGGTTAATTTGGAACATATATTATTTTTGTGTTGATACATGTACATGTAATAATAAGAACAACAATGAGGACTTTGTATAGCGCCTAATCTTTAGAAGCTCTAAGCGCTTTACAACATTTGACAACACTTAAAAAAACATATATAATGATATGATTACAAAATTAAAAAACACCACGAAAGTAGAAACAGAAAATATGCTGTAAATATTTAAGGCAAGGATACATTATTAGGTCTTTAAGTCTGTTCTTGCAGTTGAAATAGGTGAGTTTTAAGAGCGCTCTTGAATGAGATCACCGTGTCTTTGTGTCTAAGTGCAGTGGGCAATTCGTTCCACGTTGCTGGGCCCTGGTATGCAAAAGTCCATATGATTTCATCTTCATAGTGGGAATAATGAAAATACGAGTGTCAGAAGAGGAGCGTAAGCATCTTGCAGGTGTGTACACATGGATGAGGTCAGATAGGTATGTTGGACTGGAGCCCGTCAGTGAAACGTAGCACAGAGAACAAATTTTGTGTTTAATTCTGGATCGTATGGATAGCCAGTGTAGGGTACAGAGCAGGGGAGAGGCGTGTTCTGATCGTGGTACTCTAAGGATGATCTGAGCAGCTGTATTTTGAACTTTTTGAAGTTTCTGAAGTAGATATTGAGACGAACCAGACAGAATTGAGTTACAATAGTCCAGTCTTGAAAGTACTAAGGAACACACAAGTGTTTTAGTGGCATCAACTGAAAGATACTTGCGAATGGAGCTGATTCGTCTCAAGCTCAAGATATGCAGCCTTGCATATGTTCATGACATGTTGGTGCAACGAGAGAGTACTGTCGAGAGTAAGTTCTCAATTCCAATTGTCCTTTTGTTTATTAGATATGGCAAATAATAATGTAAAAAATTGTGGTCGGTTCCAAATAGCAACTAAGATATAAAGTGCATATTTCTGTGTATACTGTGTGTGCAAAATATTTAAATTTTGAGTCAGTGCTCTTAACTCTAGTGACAGTATTTGACTTTACCTACCCATTATTAAAACAGGGCACTCGGTAACATTTTTCCAATACGGTTATGTTAATATCCGAATCAGATAAGAAATCAAGTGGAAGATATGAAAGAGACGTTAAATGATATTCAGATCTCAAAGCCACGCTTAGTGTATCAATTTTACAGATGACCACGAAGAACGGTCGTCAGTTCAATAGTATCCCAACATCATGTAGGGAGTTTCGTTTTCTTCGCCATATATAAAGAAAGAAAAGAAAAAACAATAAAGAAAACAAAGGATGTTGATTAAAAGGCATCAGATAGAACTGTACAAAAACTTTTCTTCGGTTCATGTAATACACTTGGCATTTCAAAAATCAAAGCAATACTTGTTTTTGTTTGTTATAAAAACAAAAAAGTTAAAAACGTACATGTACCTGTAAAAAAAGATTTTGTGGGGTTAAAGACCATTTTTTAGCACATGACAGGCTATACACGGCAGCCAGTATATATGGTGGAGGAAGAACAAGGGAAGACCCTGACAAGAACCACCCACCCACGGGAAGCTACTTACAAGTACTTTGAAAGACGCACCAGTTTAATTATTTGCGTTTTGTTTGCTCCGGAGTGTTTTGGTCATTAAAAAGATTTGAAATTTACCCTTTTTTTCTCATCTTATCGATGAAACAAATCTTTGCACACTGGAAAAAAATCCAGGTTTGGGGAATTACAAGCAACCCTTCTGTAACGGTAATCTCTCTATGAGTCACCTGTATATAAAGTTACGGTACAAAAAGGTCCCATTCATCTGCGTGTAAATTGTCAGTTTCTGTCAATCTTAGTAGAGACCGTTAAAGGCAGGTTTAACTACAAATACGTGTATCACGTACAACTCTGGTGTTTCTTTTTCCCTCTTTAAATATCAAATGTCTGTTTTCTTTGAAGCGAAATTGGGCTCATGCTTCAACTGTGACATGTTTTTCAGAAATACGTCAATGTTTGTCAGAAATACGTCAATATTAGTAAGCTCCAGTTTTCGATTTGTAGACTCGTTGTCTGTACAGTTTATATCGGCCCTCATTGTTGTCAACAACAGGTATAAACATGTATTGCTGACATTTGAACTAATGCAACAGTGCCAGCGAACGAAAGAGCGCAAATTTGTAAGACTGGTTTGATTTTATGTGGTTTAAACACAATTTTTCAGCACATGAAGACCCCCGGGAAAAACCACCGACCCACGGGAAGCTACTACCAAGCTTACTCTCGTACCCGCTTTGGTTGAGCCAACACACGAAACTCACGCAGAAGGAGGCGAGATGTTTGAGTGATCTTGAAAGGCACTCGGCCACCCGAAGCCTTGTGTGTGTGTGTGTGTGTGTGTGTGTGTGTGTGTGTGTAGGATAAAACATCGTTTTGAGGCATTTTATGAAGACAGATTGCTAACAGGGAACGAACGTAAAGCGAGTGTTCAGCTTCTTTACATAAATGACTGCAAACTATGTTATACGATATTTATGACACGGCATGAAGATTTATTGCTGACAGCAAATGCCCCTCGGGAATAGGATGGTTGCTGCGAAGTGAAGTCTTGTCAGTGGCAGATTTTATCAGAATTTACAAACCTTCATTTTCTCAGGTTCACGGAGATTCTAAAATTTAGAACAAAGATGGAAGGTTTTTCTGACAGTTCTGGTTTGTTTTTGGTTTGTTTTATTTTCGTTTCGTTTTGGTGTGTTAGGCTGGTGTGGGAGTGGTGGCTGTTTGCAGCCTATCTACCTTTGATTTTGATTTGCTGGATGACCTGATGTGATATATATATATATGTGTGTGTGTGTGTGTGTGTGTGTGTGTGTGTGTGTGCAAGTTAACACACATTATAGTTACGTCTTCACAATTTCTGATTCATACAACACTGATATAAACGGAGTTTTCTTGAAACGGCTACGAGCCCCTGAGGTAACGGTATAGCCTTTTCTTTCAAGATTTGGCTTGACTTCATCTGAGTTTTATGCAGAGCAGGAAAACATGCTATAGTAATGACCACATTATCTCTGGATGATACAGAAAGTAAACTGATTTTAATAACTTGTTCTTACTATGACCGTTACTATTAAGAAACACTAACTGAAGAAACACTAACTGGAAAGAAGTGATGTAGGGGGACAATTTTAACTGATTCCACAATATCACTATCTAACAAGTTATTACAATTTTTTTTCATACTTCTTTTGGAGGAGTTTGTATTTTTTAACAATTGCATATTTAAATAAACCATCACATTTTTCTATGCACTGAATACAGATGTGTTTTCAATGATCGTCGTAGCAGGAAAACGTTCACAGTAGGAATGGTTGTTTGGCGCTCATTTTTGGGTGGGAGAGGTTCATCCCCATCCTATCCGGCCCCGAGTTTAATAATAATAATAATAATAATAATAATAACAATAAGAAGAAGAAGAAGAAGGAGGAGGAGGAGAAGGAGGATAATAATAATATTATTATTATTAATGTAATAGTAAAACGTTTTGACGGATATCAAAGGCGAAACGAAATGCATCGTTAGCTTGGTACAGCGAAAGTAAGATGTTACACAATATTTCTGTAGCAAGATTTCTATTAACGGTTTATATATATATATATATATATATATATATATATATATATATATATATATATATATATATAAAGAATGCTTTTTAGTGCTACCAGAGACTTTGTCACAATGTCATTCAATAATTGTCATATAAAACAATTAAGTTACTTACAGCCCGAATGCCGCCGTTTATCTTAAATTTCACCATTCTTCCAATCTAGCTTAAGTATGGAAGGATGGAAATGATTTGTTAAAGAAAAAGCTATCTGAGATAAATCTTTCTTTGAAATAATCAAGATGATAGTTCTAAACGACGTTCAAATATTCAGTTTAGAATTAATTCAGTCAACGAAGTAGCTCGTAATTCCGATCTTTTTCCGGAGTGCTCCAAAAGTAGTCATGTGTTCCGTTTGTGACTGATCTACTAACAACACTCGCACACGTGGTGCGCAAAATGATTCGCTTTTTAGAGCGGATCTGAGAAGAAAAAGCGTGCATTAGATACAACTAAGACTCGGTGAATATTGGTAATCAGCTGAGGCGCCGGAGTGTACACTGAAGGGCGAACTTTGGCTGTAGACAATCCCGCATAGCGTCCATGGATTAAAGTGGCCGACGCACTGAGTGCTTCGCGACTGATTATAGCCCCGGGTGTGGTGTTACCTTCTTATGTTTACAACGGTGACGTCATCATAGCTTGTATGCCGGCTTTCGACCATCAGCTGAGGCGCTGGAGTGTACACTGAAGGGCGAATTTTGGCTGTAAGGGGGCGCTCACCAGTTATTATGTACTTTTGAGAGAGTGACATATGTAAGGTGAAGTTGTTTGCATTTAAAACATGCACAGTGGAGAGAATGTTGGCATACCTCTATGCTACTTTGATGTAATGTGACTGACATTTCTTTGGATATTGTACTTTTGGAAATTGTAAATGATCTTAGCACACTGCTAACTAAAATGACTGCTCCCTTGTGCTCCAAAAATCGGCCTGAATTTGTCTAAAGTATACTATCCTTAGCAGCTATTAAAATAGGGAAAATGAATTTTGCCAGACTAGACAATACCAGCTTCTGAAGTGCAATGAATGAATTACCAAATATATAAAATGTTAAAAAAAAGTTATAGGCTCTTTTTTTTTACAATTTACTTCTGAAGTTCAGGAAGTGAAAATGACCAAGTGGAGCTAGCACTTTTTTGAAAGGTGCACATCTGGAGTAAGGCCAAGCTATATACTCTATAACCCATATTACACCCATCAATCATACACCAAAATAATGGGAATTAAAGGTTCTTTTAACAGTACCTAAGATATGCAAGGTCTTTTTTAAATAGCCAGTATAACTAGTAAGGAAACCCGGGGGCATTCTTTTTCTTTAAAATTCTAATGCAAAATACGAAACTGTAGAGTGCCACCTAGACAATCCGACATAGCGTGGTGTTACCTTCTTATGTTTACAACGGTGACGTCATCATATAATGTGTGCCAGCTTCCGACCAGTCCTAACACTAACCTCTTAGTGCTGGGCGCCTAGCGAGGCAGCTTTTAACATTTTTTTACCAAGTCCTTGGTATGACTCGACCGGGGTTCGAACCCGCGACCTCCAGCATCCGACCCGGAAGCTCTAACCATTAGGCCACGGAGAGAGAGAGAGAGAGAGAGAGAGAGAGAGAGAGAGAGAGAGAGAGAATGAGAACATGTTGGTAGAAAAATAACCAGAATAATAAATGCTTTAGTCAAATTTGTAATGTCGTCACAAAACTGATTCTCAAATATTGGGAGATACATGTATTAAAATTTAGATGGATATGTAATAAAATCAGTTAAAACTGGTGGCCTACGTCAGCTCTCTTCATTTACCTTTTTTCGGAAAGTAAAGGTCATAGTAAGAAAAATTAATAAAAGCAGGGATGTTTTTATGTATACATTATCATAAAGTACATCTTTACCAGGACAGCCCTTCTACCATGGCGACCAAGGCGGCTGCCTTGGGTCCCGCGCTCCAACTGACAACAAAATTAGGCATATTACATTAATTCCACCGGCCGGGCCTCATCGTCAGCGCCAAGGGTCTCGCTAACTACAAGACCGGGTCAGATCTTTACTACAGTCAGTTTTTCAGTTTTCACGAACCCAGATCTTGATAGTCTTTTCTATACTGGTATTATTACAGTCCTTTTATATCACAGCTGAAGTAACCAACAGAGAAATTCATGGCAAAGTTTGATCCCAGCGCTGGGACTTGTGATGTAACGGGTGAGATTGCTAGTGCATTGGAAGAGTTAAGTTAATTGGATGAGGTGAGGGATGAGTTACAAAAATGACGAGGTAGGAATATTGCCACCTTTGTCATGTTCAAGTCCGTAGCAATGAATGTAAAAATCCAGGCAAGGCATGACTTGCATCGATCGATTCATCAAACATCTACCAATATATCACTGCCATTTCAGCAACCTCCGTTCTTGTCCACATAGTTCAATTTTTACAGCTGAGGACGAACGTTCAAGTTCCAGAGAGATCGCACCTAAGCTCCGCATATCTAATTAGTCTGTTATGAGAAACATTTTCTGTTTTATTTTTAATTTTTTATGGGCCATAACAAATCTTGGGAAAGACGGAGTTTTTTAAAGTTTAAAAACAAGATTATTTTGCGACATTCCTCAGCAATTTCATGTAGACAAATGACGGCAAAATGTCTTTCGAACCTATAAGTGTCAGTGATATTAGCTGTGAGCGAGGTGCCGACTAGATGAACTTTCATATTCGTTCTTGTTCTCATACTATTAAATGTAACAAGGAACGCCGGTGTGGTAATTCAACTGTTGTTCTCATACTATTAAATGTAACAAGGAACGCCGGTGTGGTAATTCAACTGAAAAGAACTCTTCAGATATTGTTGTGTTAAGCAAATTTTAAAATTTAAAGAAAAACTTATAAGATGCCTAATAATTTGGATGAATTACGTAGAAATTTAATCGCCTGACACACGTCTAAGGACAGCAAATAAGACTATACATGTATTTTTTCCATACTGCTATGCGATAGAACGTATTCGAAACGTTTAGCATTTGCATTAATAACTGTATATTAATTCCACTTTTACTATGTTTGACAGTTCTTGCTAAATATCACTTTACTGGCTATGGTCTACTTTAGGAGTAACTGCTTGCAGAATGTCGCTTTTGGTTGTGGAGAAACCCGAATACATACCAGGACAACATAATTCGAGTACATACGTTGAAAGAGAAACACTGTTTCTTCCGACTTTCAACTACACCAGCTTTGTAGTTAAAACTTCCACTGTACATAAACTCTAGTTGTAAGATCACATATCTTATGAAGCAATGAGAATAACAATTACGAGATGGTCGCAACCTGGATCTAGCGGAAGTATTATGTATCGTAAAGTCGCCTCCGAGAATGATGAACCTATTATGTCACATCAAAGGCGTCCTTGACGAAAGGAAGAATAGTAAATTATCTCGACACAAAAGATCTTTATGGAGCCTTTGATAGCTTTTCTTGATATTATCTAAATCACAAGTTTCAAGACCTTTTGTAGTCCCTTGCTGCTTCTTGTTCTGACAATTGCTCTATCAATCACGCATTGATAAATAATGGGGGACAATCCTACATAACCAGATAGAGGGAATATTTAAAAACAGGGAATGCCACTTCCTGAAATAACGGATTGACCATTATTTGTTTGATTACAAATACTATCTGACCGCCAATTTCATGTGTTAAAGTCAATAAGACAACCAGATTTAACCAGTCATCAGACTCGCGATTTATAAATGTATTACCCAAGGTATATAAACCACCAGTACACGCTCATCCATCTCTCTCTCTCTCTCTCTCTCTCATATATATATATATATATATATATATATATATATATATATATATATATATATAGATATAGATTACGACTCTGTGGTGTTAAACTAGTTAAAGAATAAGATTAAAAAGCAACAGGTTTTGTAAAATTCAACACATGATTCATTTCCCTGCAATAAAAAGTGAATATTCATAAAGAACTTACTGTATTGCGAATTCCCAAATAATCCCAAAAGATATATCACCAGTCCTAATGAATAAAGTTCTAATTAAATTCCAATGGTGTTCGATTAAGATCCAACGCTGAAGGCGTCCATGTGCATGTAGTCTTCAATGTACTAATGTACAAGTGCTCTAAGTGTGATGATGTTCTAACAATCTTTCAATTAATCACAATAATATAGTCCAAGATGTCCTTGTCAAAATTCAGTATAATCCCAAATTAATGTTTCTTTCTAAGAATAATATTAAAGAGCAATTTTGTAATTCCAGAGAATAATAATTTGAATAAATAATTCCAGCCCATATAAAAATACTGAACACAACTATACAAGCGATGTTGCATCAAGAGCAGGAATGGATAAGCAAGAATGGATAATTTTTACACAAACAAAATTATAAAGCCATCTACTTGACCTAAGTCATAATTAGCATTTTCTGGAAATACTATGCCTTATTGGAACTTTCCATTTTAGAACATTCTGGATTCTCAAGAAGATAAATGCTGTGACCAAAATTATAATAAGGATGAGGTAAACATAAGGTAGGCTAGATACTTTTATGGGGGAATTCCACCAACCACGACCGAGACCCAATAAATATGTTCACTTCTATTGATAATGAGCCTAATATTAAACCCACGCTCCTATAAAAATATTAGCTATGTAGTACTTGTTTACCAAAATAAAAACATCAGTGTATCTTGTCAGTAACACAGTTTGCTCGATTTTGGACAAGGTCAAGTACAAAATACAATCATATATACACCTCCTCAACTTATAATTATGGAGAACACTAAGAAATAGAAATTAAATATACATCCAAGCATATACAATTAAATATACATGACAGAATATACAATTCCTCAAGTACTTTCTTCTAACACGTTTTGCTTAAACATTTCGAGAAATTCAGTCCAAGCAGTCAATACTTCCAATACATCATGAAATATTATTGCAAGTTGCAATGAAATACTACATATGTCACTTCTCCCTGACAATACCACCACTGAACACAGATGATCAGAGATGGGTCCTTGGCAGTCTGACAGGACGGCACAACGGATTTTTTTCTGAGTTAACAGATTTTGTTTCTGGTTTTTTGTTTTAATTCGATGTCTTGCCCTTTTATAGAAGCAGACAAAAAATGTTAACCTACATGCACAGTTCTTATGTCTTCACATGATTTTGTCGTAGACCAACAGGTAGATCTGCGCTTTTTTTCTGACATTACCGCTACCAGTACCGACAGAAAAAAAGCGGAGATCTACTTGTTGGTCTAGTTTTGTTGTAGAGTTTTCTCTCCCTAGCTGTGACAACGAATACATGAAGCTTAAATGCTTTGAAAAGAAGCTTTATATTCTTGTCAAATATACCGAGCTGTGTACCTCTCACGATATCGTATACTGTTGGTTACCCAGCCATGTCGTTATTAAAGGTAATGAAAAAGCAGATCACGCTGCTAAAGAAGCCCAAACTCTACAACCATCTGATTTTAAAATACCATACAAGTTTTATACCTGGTATACACATTCTTATTTTGCACGTGGCAGGCATCATGGAATGATGCTGTCAATAACAAGCTCCATGTGATCATGGAATGATGCTGTCAATAACAAGCTCCACGTGATAAAAGCAACCTTAGCCAAGTGGCCTCCTTGCTACAGAATCATCCGTCGGGACGAGGTAGTCATTACAAGAATTAAAATCGATCATATTTACATAAGCCCCTCTTACATATATAAGTACGAAGACCCACCTGAGTGCGTTTCTTGCAATGAAGCCTTCACCGTGAAGCACTTATGTTAGGATTGTTTCGATCTCCAACCTACACTCGACCGTTACTACAGTGTTCAGCACATGAAGGTACTTTTGATACCGTAAATGTGTCTTGTATTTACTTCTTGAAGAGAGTTAAGATTTATTCAGAAATAGAGCTTGTGTGCAATCCTATTACCTTTGAGTATTTTTAAACCAGAACGTGTCCTGTTAATCACCCAAATGTACATTTTATTCTATAATTATCCTTTATAAACACAATTTGCATCCCTTTTGATCGGGAACCTTCATATATTTTCAGCACATCGTTATTGTTTTGTTTGTTTGTTTTTTTTTTTTGTACTTTTATTGCTCGTTGATAATAAACCTTTCTGACACATACCTTTTTATGATATATAAAACTTTTTTTGTGGCGCTCTAGAGCCGTACAGTGCTGGTGCGCCGTAACATCCCAAATCAATCAGTCAATCAATGATTAAATATATTAAGTCTCGATACAATCCGAATGATATGCACACATGACGCACATAACCGTATCTTCTGTGCGACTTTTCACCTGCCATCCGTTCGTGGCCGGTCGTTATATCACGGAATTGTATACATAAAGTTGCCTTTATACCGTATGCTGATTACGGAACGTCTTGTCAGCAAGCAGTTTACTCGACTTGTAAAAATGGAAACGACTCGGAAATGAATATGGACAATGATTAAGACAATGGATATAAGGAATCACAGAATCACGAATGGAACGGATACGGACTCTGATTAAGGCAATGGAGCTACAAAATTATATAAAATTAATCAACTAGAAAAGAATTTGAAGTACAATATGTGATACTGATATTGAACTGGAAAAGACTATGGATAAAGACAAAGGAATCGAACTTGGTAATGAACTGTATGCCAGCAATATAGATTAGAAATCTTTCATAAAGGAACAATATTTTCGGAAATTTTCAAGATTTGAGACTTGAGATACAATTAAAGAACTACTGAGATTACTTGACAAACTGATTCTATACTTTCCGGACTGCTTACTTTGCTATTGCTATATCTTGTTAAAAATATTATGATTTTGTATAGATAGATTTAACATTAACCTTAAAATTCGCAAATATAGACATTAACTTTTAAAATTATTTATAATATGAAATATTGAACTAACAATTTAACTGTGTTGAACTTATCTGAAGTAACGTAAATGTGAATTTTAGTTGAAATAGAGGAAAATCGTGCTGCACGTGCACATGGTGCTCACTGTTGAGAGCACAGGTTGTGCACGGGTGCCATGAGGAACTATGAATCGGAACTTATTTACTTAGAAGCTAATGTATTTAGATTAGTCTAAAAATTAAAACTTCTACTTCTCTTTTAATAAAAAAAAAATATTATGAAAAAATATTACGGAAAGAACTATAAACTAATCAATAACTCGAAGTATAACAGATTAGAGTGGAGTATATACCCTATTTCAAAATTGTAAAATCAAAATTTCATTTAAAAAAATTAACACAAAGCACATACACTTTGGAAAAACAATTACACATAAAAACCCTTTAACTTTCGACACTAGGGGGGTCCCTCAGATGATGTAAATTCTGAGAGGGACCACACCAATAAAAAATCAGTCAATCAATGTAATAAATTAAGTCTCGATACAATCCGAATGATATGCACACATGACGCACATAACCGTATCTTCTGTGGGACTTTTCACCTGCCATCCGTTCGTGGCCGGTCGTTATGTCACGGAATTGTATACATAAAGTTGCCTTTATACCATATGCTGATGTAAATACAATATGGTTCCGTTGCTGCCCACAGCATTATCCACGATGTATGTTTTCGGTTGAACGATTGCGACGTAGTTTTATCCACTTCAGCAACGAACAATCTACAGCACATGCAAAGGTGAGTCGTGTATGAAGTTGGTTGGTCATCATACATTTCCATGGTATGTTTCTTAATGTAGATCACTTTTAATATATAACCATGTTTTTTTCTTGTGTACGCATACATACAATATATCGCCAGAGCTTATAGTGCATGTAATGCACGGTTTAGTTGTAGTTATTTTTTTTTTAAAGAAATGATAAGTAGCACAATCATTACATGTATATCCAGTCAGAATACTTCTTAAAAGCATTTGAAAAAAAAAAAAAACGCCAATAAGAAATCACAAGTGGTATGAAAAATGTGTACATCATTCCCAATTTACTGGTAGAAGAGTTTGCTGTATGTAAGACACGGGAGAACCTTTACCCCATAAATAGCAGTATTCAGCATTAGCGCCCCCTCGGTAATCCCACCGCCCCCCCCCCCCGATGGTACCGTCCACTTTGAGAACCACTGGTTTAGCCTATCGAGAATCTGGTGTTATTAATGTTGACTAGTTCACTCCCTTTAGTCATAAATGTCATACCGCTTTTTATTCGGAGAAAGATGTTCTTTCGCCAAAATCATAAATAAAAAACAATACTGCAAAATATATTATATCATGATGCAGTTGACGATATTTTGTATATAAATATCGGACAGGGTTTAAGGGTGACCATACTGCGTACTTGTATCAAATCACTTCCGGCAAGTATGTTGAACACAAAATATAAGGTAACATTCATGACAGTTAGTATCCGAATTGATTGATTATAACAAAAACTTCTAGTTTGTTTATTTTGTCTAACCCTCCGTTCCTACTCTTCATGACACGAATTTGCCTGTGCTGGTAAGGACGGGTCATAATATGGCTGTCGACTTCTAGTCACGCTGTCGACCTATTGCCACGGATAAAATACTCGACTACTGGGTCTAATTAGAGGAAAACTTCACAAGGATTATATTGCCATATAAAATAAACATATGCCCTTTCGTGCACGAAAAATATTGACCATACAAGACCATCTATATTAATTTTGGGAATAAGATAGAGGTGAATGGTAGATATAAACTAAATTGACTATGGCCATTGTTCAATAAGATACTGGTTGTTCACTGGAAATAAACCTTATTGTGTAATAAATTTAAAGTAATTGTACCTGGTTGGAATAGTAGTGTTAGAATGCAGAATCTCCAAGTGGAACGTTCCAAGCCAGCGTGTCAAGAAGGATGTCATGTTGCTGTCTCGAAGATTCTTTACAACTAATGAAACATTTAAAATCTAACCAATTTGTGTAACACCTCCGTCCACATTATCAGAGCACGTATGCAGCTATTTGAGGCAAACGTCCGCACGTGTAAACTGTGCAAGTCCGGTATTTGTGACACATACAGAAAGTCAACCAGTCTTCTTTCGGGAGATTCCATGTTTCTTTAACACACATATTTATGCATAGGGTATCATGATGTGTACAAGTTTATAGTATATTAATATGGGACAAAAAAAAAACATTGTTCATAGGTCCGAACAAGTACAACACTGCTGCTGGGAAGCAGCAAAGGAACAAGGGTTGCGTCACACACACACACACACACACACGGAGTGAGGGGGAGAGATATAATGGATATTTTCTTATATTTTTAACATTATTTAGTGTCTATTTTATCATAGTAAAACATTGATATAATTTAAGTAATTATACCGTGTCGAGTAAATAATTTTCTAATTTGTAGATGCTTTTATGCTACAACAGCAAAAGTAAATTTATAAATGCATGAACTATAAACATGTCGACCGTTTACTTCACACTTTAGCTAGTTTCCATGTGGCGCCTTTCCTTTACTATTATTAAGTTTTTGACGCCTTTGATTGTTTCAGTATCGTTGCTAAAATGTTGGTCATTAGTGAGCTTTCGGGTACCGTATATACACGCATATAATTCGGACCCAATTGCAAACACAATAGATCCTAATCTACCGTGCTGTAATGCGCCGGCAGATCTGGGTCTGTGCTGTTTGCATTGGGATCCGACTTCTAAGAATAGATGGTATAAATCTACTTGCCTGATACCCTATTTGTCCTCACCCTCAAAGTCGATAAAAGTTCAGTGATAAGTCCAGCACAAAATTCGTAAAGGAATGCCTTATTTGACAGTGTTGATGTTCATTACTGTAGTTACCGTTCTCAATATGACTCATCTCTTTCAAATATTTGAAGACTGTCGATAATGCTAATCAAAGTTTGAATAATTTTAATTTTTAAAAACTTTTTTCTTTCTTTCTGTGTTAAGGAAAACACCTTTCAGCAAATATAAGGCGGTAGAGTTTGAAAATCGCTACTTTCTGTCATTTCGCAGCTAATGAAGAACACCATGGAAATAATCTCTGGCACAAATGAACCTAATATAATACACCGTGGTAATCTGTCTTTTTCCACCTAATAAAGAACTATACGGTAACCTCTGGCTTGTTGAACCTAATAAAGTACACAATGGAAACGTGTGGCATTTTCTTCCCAATAAAAATGGAAACGTGTGGCATTTTCTACCCATTAAAGTACACCACTGAAACGTGTGGCGCCTTGTACGCAATAAAGTACACCATGGAAACGTGTGGCATTTTCTAACCAATAAAGTACACCATTGAAAAGTGTGGTATTTTCAACTCAGTAATAAAGTACACCATTGATACATGTGACATTTTCTACCTAATGAAGTTTTATTGGTGTGGTTACTCTCAGGCTGACATCATTTGAGTAACCCCCTTGTGACAAAAGTTAAAGTATTTTATGTGTTCATGTTTTTTTTCCATATGTGTGTGTTTCTTGTATTAATTTTATTAAATTTCGTTTTTATTAAATTTTGAGTAAGGGTTTGTACACCATTCAAATCTTTGATTTCTTCTAATATATAAAATTTCTGGAGTTGTTATTTAATTCACAATCATAGTTTCCTATAAGTCTAAAGTTTAATAAATAAAAGCTAAATTAAATTAATTCATATTTAATTTCTATTAAGTATAGTTTTATAGTTTTAATAAATAGATATCTATTATACTGTTTCTGCTTTGCGCATAGGTTTTTTGAGATCTTAATTAGGCACGCGCAGCATTCACACTATGCTTTCGCGATCAGGTGAACACTAGCTCAGGTGCCACGAGTTTCTTGTCTAATACATGAATGACAATTTTGATCGTAAATATAATCTTAAGTGGGTATAGTTAGGTTACTAATAATTTACTAATAATTTATTAAAGTAATACATGAATAATTGTTTAGTTTAGTCAATTTAATCGTAATCAGTAAATTTTGAAAATTTAGCTATAATATTTATTGGTAAAGTTAAATTAATAATATTAAACTGTTTAATAAGTGTTCTTCGCATTCGTTTAAGTTGTTTAAACATTTCTTACGTAATATGAATCATAAGTCCGTTTTCCATTGCGTTAAGTCATCTTTTGATCCATACAGTATGGCGAGTGTCCTTTCTCCCTGATCACAGGAAGGAGTCTCAATATCGCAATTTTGTCGATCTGTCCTTTCTCCGTGCTCAACAGGAAGGAGTCTCATCATCGCATATTGTATTCCATTTCTTTTGTATTTCATTAATTTCTTTTAATATTCTTGCTCCATGGCCTTAATTCAAAGTCCGTTTCGTTTCCGTCCGTTTGATTCTGTAATTCTTCCTCTGTTCATCTGATATTTTGAAACTAGGGGGCTACTGTACTGAGTAAACTGCTTGCTGACAAGACGATCCGTAATAATAAAGTACATCAAGAAAACACGTAGTATTTTCTACCTAGTGGTAACCTGTCGTTTTATACTCAACGAAGTACACCATGTTTTCCTTTGCCAAGACTTGTTTTGAAAATCAAAGAACCACATGATTTAAATCCGTGGATCTGCAAGCCAAGCGACCAGGTTTTGCTTGGACTGCACGTAGACAGTCAATTGAATTACAACATGCCTGTGAAAGACTCGTTTCTCCTATCTATCGACTGTCCATAGTTTTGATGTCGAATTCACCCTCTAGTGAACCGATGAAGGGGAAGTCACTCTGCAGCATAGTTTAATTCAGATGATAAGTGCAAAATCATTATAAGTACCCCCAAAATATTCATTACTTCCTTTGGAACAACATACAGTATTATATATTTGGTGCATCCTTTATTTTCATTCATATTTCTAAAAACAACAAAAAATATATGTACCAAGTTTCGTCTTTGTTTTCCGTCATTGATACTTGACAGTCATTGACATCTTGGTCTTTAGAGAGGCCTTCTGTCAAACTAATTACTTGACGTAAATACCATCCACCCCCTAATACTGAATAAAAGTTCATTTGTGTGATCAAATCACAGTCCAATTTTAACAGGAGAGAGACATTTATTTATTTATTTATTTACGTATTCAGCCTACACTTTCTATTTACTTATAAGTAATCCTTTAAATGTGAAGGTCTCTTAGGATCGTGAGATACGCAGTCGACCACTAGTATCTGATTGGACCTACACAACAGAGTATGTTGTGTTGCTTGTGAAAAAAAATAAAGACACAAGGTCGGACGGGATAAAGAAAGTCGGGAAGAAAAGAACAAGAATTACAACCAGAAGTTATAATGTCATATTCCAGCATAATTTAAGTATGCAATGTTTACAAAATACGGTAAATTACCCGCACCGCCGCTATGTACATACAATCGACCGTAAGCTTACACGGTGAAGGCTGTACAAGCTGCTTTTGTATTGTGACCTTGGCCTGAAAAAATGTACAGATGCATCGGTTTATTCAAGGTTCACTAAAATCTTCGTTATATATACTTTCTTTGCACTTCGCATTGGAAGAGAAATTCCGATTGTAATTTACAGTACTAATTTGGTAATTGCGTAAACTACGTGTAATCTGGTTGGTTTGGTTATCTTGCAGGAAGAAATAAACGAAAGAATTACAACTAAAGATCGTATTACAACATAACTCGCGTCAGCAAGTTTTCATAAAACATGGACAATTACATACACCGTCGCCCTCACACACCTCACCCCCACAGCCATACGATTTAGTTTATATCGAGTTTATGTCGGTAATTAGGTATCAACTCGTTTAGCAATATATTTTGGTAGTGTTCGGTCTATTGCACTCCATTCATTTGGTAATTTTGGTTTCTTTCCGTAATCAGGTAACTGCATCATAATGCTGAAAACTTTTAAGTCTCTTACCCTGCTTACAGTTCCCAAAACAAAATACTGAGTGGGCTGAGTTGAAGTGAGCGTAACAAGTGCGTGCATTTTCTGGTGGTTGTGTTAAGCGTTCTACACCATCTGTGTGTCTTGACGCCTTTACGCGTGACTTTAAATGTAGCAAAGAAAAAAGTCATTGAGGGGATGAGATGAGGAATGCGTCATTGTTCAATAAACTTAAGGAAATGTTATTTCCTTCCTTTGTCCGGTCATATCACTAGCTTCATATTTCTATTTATTTTGATTCTTTTTGTTATTTACTTTTTCTTTGGGGTGGGGGTGTTTGTTTTTCACTTATGTATGTCAAAGAATGATATAATATATTTCAGGTCAATGTATATATCCAGTAACTGATTTGCAAATCAAAATTCAAACTAAAACTTAATTATTATGCAGGATACTCAGCAAAAAGGACAAAGCTACGTTAAAGAATTTTCTCTCAAGTCTCCACAACCATGTTTCCTTAGAAACTGAAAGCAGTTCTTCATTGACACTAACATTTATTTCAAGCTTCATCTGAAATCCTCCGAATACTGCATTTACATATTCTAGCAAATTGGATATGAAAAGACAATATTTTTGCACAAACTGAAACGACTACTATTGGAGACATTAATCGCAGGATTTTCAGTAGCTATCAAACTGATGGACGGACGGACATACAGACGGACAGATAGACATACAGATTTTATGACCGTAATGGCAGTTACTATCAATGTATCGTTGACACGTTGCGTCAACAATTCTCAGAATCCAAGACTGTCAAAATGCACCGTGAAAATAATGCCTCAAATATTGTTGTGTGGTGAATTTAATTGTCCTACCAAAATTCTCCGCTCAGACCTATAGATTGTTTTCGTGGAATCAACATTTGCTTTGAGTTTTGTAGGTAAATAAACATCTTCCAGAGAGGAGTAACCCCTGTGTTGATAAACATAACGAGGCAAATTAGTAACAAAAACAATCCCCATATTAGATTACAATCCTGAAGATATCGAGATACATGCTGAGTAAACCAGGTGTTGTTCTTTAGTCGGAAATTAGGTGTATCAAACGTAGTGTATGATAATATTTTAGTTTTTCCCACAAACAGACGTGTTTGAAAAGACGGACAGACACAGATGATAGCAAATAAATCAACAGGCTGGTTCAAGAGTCGGAAGACTCGTACCAAATAGAAATCAAATTTATGCGTGCGGTCTCCCATTTTACTCGTGATACATAAATCGACAGCCCAAGCTATGTATTACGACCGATAAGTGGATCAAACAAAAGCGGTTTTTGTAGACTGAAGCATACATACATACATACATACATACATACATGCATGCATGCATGCATGCATGCATACCTACATACGCGAGATTGCATTGAGGTGTTACGTATTTAAAAGTTGATTTCAGAATTAAAAAATATCACTGAAACAATTCTTGTAAAATATCATTGAACTATGTTCTCTTGATTTGCTTTGGTTTAAAAGGAATGACCTTACAATCGATTTTAATTTGTCTAGATTTGAAATACAGAAAATTAAAATAGGTTCAAATTATGTATAACATTATAGAAAATAGTCGTCGAGGCTACACTCTTAATACCTGGTGTGACAACATTACAAATCTTTAGCTTATGTAAGATGGATATTTCTTGTACATAAATTTATGAGCCCGTTTTAGCCTTAACTGTTGTACACTATCCTCCACTACTAGCATTCCCACTCGATCAAGTTGATAGTGTATGATGCTTGATCTGGGTTCAAAGTTACTTATCAATCGTACGGTTCAAGTCTGAACTATCAGGAGTTTGTTTTTGAGGCATATCACAAAGAACTGGAGTAATCGAAATTAAATTGTACTAGAGCAGAAAATAAGCTTTTAGTAGATTTTAGGGACAAATATTGACTTTGTCTGAAGTAAACATTAACTTAGCATTTACTTCTTTATTTGTACCATTGACTATACATTCGTCCAAAAGTAACTTATCTCTGTATGAGACGTAAATATTTAATACACTTTTCAGAACTGATTATGTGACCATTACATATTAACTTGAATTCTGACTTTTTCGCTTCGTTGTTGTAATTGAGCCAAAGTTTGCATGACTGGTTACTTTCTAAGCTTTTTTGACATGTAATCAGGATCCTGATGATAGCAGTGCCATCTGCATATAGCACAAGCTTCCAATGTCAGCAATGCTAGTAACCATATCATAAACATAACATATCAAGATTAGGTCATAAAATACTCCCTTGGCGCACACCTAATGATATTGCTGAAGGTATAGATTTTGCGTTGTTAACACTGACAAATTTTTCTCTGTTTCTTAGATATGATTCAAACAATTCAACCGACGTAACTCCTAATCATAAGAATTCTTCCACAGCATTTAAGGATTTACTGTGTTAAGAGGTTTTCATACGTCAAGCACGATCATGCCAACATAAACATTTGACATTTAAACCATAACATGATCAAAAAATGTATCACATGTATCAGTAGAGTACATTCCGCTAAAACCAGATTGTAGTTCACAGTGTAAGTCGTTCTTAGTTAAACATTTTCAGGTTGAAAATAGACTGATCCTTCAAGAATCTTGGACACAATACTGAGTATTCTAATAGGCTTGTAATTGTTTGCATCAGCCCTGCTACCCTCTTTCGTACAGATCTAACTCCAGCTAATTTCATTTCATCATGTACAATATCACTTGATATATACAAGTTAACAATATAAGTAATTGGAATAGTGAAAATACTGGCACCACATTTTATAAACCTTGCTGGGCTATAGTCACGGCATGAGCTTTTGAATGGATAAAGGTACTCTGTAAACAAAATCCTCACTTACCGGTTGAAGTTGGAGTGTGCTATTTTTAACATTTCTTGCCCTGTAACTCTTTAATTATTGTTGAATCTATTTTAAATGTATGTGATGGTTGTCGTAATTTCTCCAGGAGAGTAGACGCTTGTATTAGCGAAGAAGTAATTGAAATGACGGGGACTGGGGCAGCTGCTAGCCCCAATGGTCAGTACAAAATTAGCATTATATTTATTAAGAACTGTACCACAGCGACTTTTAACTGTTGCCATAGTTTCTTGGGGATGTTTTTATTCTGTCAACTTTGTTGCAAAAATAATTAGATTTTGCATTTCTGACGTCCCTTTGCAACTTGATTTCTAATGTTGCAGACAGTTTCTATACATAGCAGCAACATTTTTATCTTTCCTATAAATGTTCAATAAACAATCCTTCTATTTAATGTTTTCCAAACTTTCATTAGATAAATATGGTTCCGGTTTTTGTTTTCATTTAACTGTAATTGTTGCAAATCTGGTCTTGTAGAAAAACCTATTAATTTGTTATGTATGTACAAACACCACACCCACATATGTTCCTATTTTTCTAATGACACAGTAGTTTTAAATTCTAACTTCATTATCAGTGACAGTCATCAATCAATCCATGTCTAAGTTACAGTTAGAACTGTGTTGTTAGATTTTACAGCAAGAGTAATTTGAGTAGAGGCGATGGAACAATAAGCTTTTTCTGCTTTAAACACCGTATCTATTTAATGAAGCTGCCATGGGCAGCCTGGATGGTATGGGAGTTGGTGTATCACCGGAGAATCTTGTAGATCATCGTTGGAGAAAGATTGAACATTCATTATACTAAGATTGGTCACGACATTTCCTATGTCGTGCACTCCGCCAGAGGCGAATCAGCAAACACCTCAAATCGTCGGTTTTTATGTGATGATTCATATACGAGGTCGCTCAAATACGACCTTTGTCTGACATATGACGTTACACAAACACATCCAAGGTATCCAAAACGGCAAGCCAAATAAAGAATAGTTAAAGGTGTTCCAAACATCATCGGCAAAACACGGCTACGGCTACAACATTGAGTAACCTCATCAAACAACTATCGAATGTAAACGACTATAACGCAGTGCAAGCAACTAGTACAACAGAAGCCAAAACAACAAAACCTGTGACAGCTCAAGATATGAGCAGCTAACTTCATCAGACTATCTTTAGTTCATGAGTTTGAGAGATGTTATTAAAGTAACCTTTGTTTAGTGAACTGTTGCAAGTAAGTTTTTGTTTCTTTGAGTCATAATACAATACCGTTTCTATGGCATATTTCCAAATTTGTTTAAATGTGTCCACGGGTAGAGTTTTCCTTGGGTATAGTGTAAAATATAATCGTAGAGAAATCAGATACCTCGAGATAATAACATATTTCGGCCTGCAAGAAAATGTACCTGCTGATGTATGGTTATGATGATTCGGTTTAACGCAATCAGACTAGGCTCTTTTTACGAACATCCGGGGTTTCCGAATGGTGTCTTTTTTAATTAGGGGCTCTTGGTCCCAGTCAGTAATCATTTACACACTGAATGACTTTTTTTAAAGCTGAAATTGCATGCATTTGGGAACAAATGAACATAGATGCAGATGACGCTATCCACCTGAAAGCAAACATCACTTTTCAGACAAATCTGGAAGCACTTTCCATTGGTCATGTCATTATCCAGTGTTTGGTTATTTGGAGAAACGTGATACCATCGCCCCGGATTCCAAACAACTTGACGCAAAACAAACTGGCACTATTCGCTTAAACTTGCTGCAACCCTACACCTTACTGGTATTAAATAAACACCTTATCAATGACATAGAATCTAAATAAGGTGACCGTAACGCACAATTTTAAAATTCCTTCGTTATGTAGGTTTTAGGAATTATTTCATTTGCCAGATAGGCATGTAGATCTACTGCATTTGTATACTGTTTCCTTATGTAAAATAAACACCAAGGACGAAGGAAGTAACTGCTAATTAATAGCCTAAAAGCATAGCCTGCATTAATTTATGCTCAGTTTTACGGTTACATAAGAATGGATTCAGATTCGGTTAACAAACAACAGCATACTTTAAATGGATGTGCATGTGGATTCATGCACTTTAAAGGCTTATCCTATGAGCTGACGTAATAGAAAACAAGAACAATACCGGCATCTTAGAACAAGTAACAAGGGGGGGGGACTCGTGAGTGAAATTACATGAAGCAGAGTTGTTCATGCTTTTGCTATCAAACAATCTTAATTAAAAATATTGCCTCATTTTCTTTCAGTCTTACAATTGATACAAATTTGAAGGTGCTAAGAATAAACCAACAAGAAATTTCTGTTGAATTTTATGTCGTCACCGGTACATAATCCCAAAATTTGGCATAACCATTTTAGCAAGAGAAGTTGATATCAACAACTATGATTTACTATTTATAGATGTTTACATTAGCAACAAAGGTGAATATATACGTAAAGTTTCATGACCGTACACGCAGCAGTATCTAGGAAACTGAGCTACAAGTACGTACAAAAACTGTAAATATTTATTGGCACACGAATCGTACATGTATGTCAATTCTACTTACATGTTCCATCTGTGTTTGGTCATTTTATATGTGGACACACCCAACACATTTTATCACAACATATATGACATCAGTTTGAACTGTGACCTACCAAGGAGGACAAACTATGAAGTTTCACTACGATCTACTCTTGCCAACAGGACCCTTTGAAGTGAGCGCACCGTGAAGTTTCGTCGTTGTACGTACAACAATTTCAGATAAACAAAGCTGAATGCTTAAAAAAAGTGAAGCCTTTCAATGGATAGCATCTCTTTAGATGAAAGGAATCATTACATTTCGAGACTGTACATGGACAGTGTTAGAAAATCTGATTAAAACCGATCACTGCAGTGTAGGCATTATGGGATTGTGGACTACGTGCAATATTTACTGACCTAAAAAAATTCGAAGAGATTAACAACGTAGCAAAATTAAGCACCTCCGAAACTGATTTCACAAGGGAAGTGCTCCACTGAGCATGGGCAATATTACAGTTTTCCAACAACACGTCTTAATACATTTTTACGAAGAATTGTTTACTTTAATTAGTTCAAATTACAAAAAAGACTTGTTAGATCGACTTGAGCAAGTCATCACACGTAAAGAGACCGAGTGTTGGAATTATTTTGTTAGACTCTTAACATAAATTCATGTCTGTTGAGCTTGTCAGCGTAGGGCTATTATCCAAACAATTTGATAGTTAATAGGCATATAGACCCAGTTCTACGAGATCTTGTCGGGCACACTGTTCACTTAACGCAGCACTTGTCGGGTACACAAACTCTGTATTACAATCGGCCTTTCTTAGCTGAGAAAATAGTATAATAAGGAATCACGTTTACTTCAAGATATAAAAGGTACCTAATAAACAAATTGCAATTAAGAAGACTTGGAATCCTCTAATATTTACTTGACAACACCGCTAAAAGTTGTTTTAACGATTGATAATACATTTTCAGAGGATAGAAAAGCATCTTTATGTGATACCACACGTCTATGGTATATATATGCATGCGTTTGCAACGAATTTGTAGTTTCAACTAGTGTATTAGGTACAACGAACACACAACTCTTAATGCCAGTATATATGTTGATAAACAAAAGAAATGTATGGTTTGTTTCGTCTACTCGCCAAAAGACTGAAGATTTGCAAGAACACAAAAAATGAATACTTCTAAAAGAACAAATCCTGGTAATCAGCTTTTCTCGCCTAATCCAAGCCTGATTTTGTCTTTTATCCATGATCTTCAAAAGAAGGTGATAGCCCACATGTTGAGCTCATGCAAAGATGAAAATATTTAGCGCAGAACTTTTATAAACTTTTGAACAAGGAGCAATGGAGCAGCTGTCAGAAAAGTGACCTCTGTGTCTCGTTTATCTATTAGCGTGGGGCTCGGCAAAGATTAAGCGATTTCACCCAGAAGAAACTAATTTTTCAAGCACATTTCGAGTAAATACGGGTCTACATTGAAAAGGTTTGGGCAGAGACTCGGGCGTTTTGGTTTCATTTACTGGTATGAAACTTGTGATTTCCATCGATTACATTTTACATCAAGAAACATTACACACACACACACACACACACACACACACACACACACACACATATATATATATATATATATATATATATATATATATATATATATATATATATATATATATATATATATATATATATATATATATATATATACTTCCGTTCAATTTGGTGTGTGTTTGTAATCCTCTATAATTAATCTTATACACCTTAATTTCTTTTGTAGGAATCCGGAATGGCTGTGTAGATGGACGTGAATTAATTATTGGGCGAGTGTGACTGCTACGCATGAATGTATATAACAGTGACTTTGTAGCATCACTTTTTAGGTGATGTGTGCTTAGTCATTATGGAATATGGACTGGTACGTGCAGGCAAGGCGATGGATGCCGGTTATTCGCTAACCTGGGTTCTAATCTCCGTAGAGACGATTTGTTAAAAATTCTCTAACCTGTTTAATAGTATTATTTGGTTTCAAAATTAATTCTACCTATTATTATCAAGAATACTCCTGTATAATCCAATGATAGCATTCTCCGTTCTGTTTGGTGTATATTTGTAATTCACTCTCTCTCTCTCTCTCTCTCTCTCTTCTTTCAATCTTACATGTGGAATTCAGCAGTTTCAGCTCCCACCGAACTTTCTGATCAGAGAAGATAGCACAGTGTTGAATATCAATACAAGCGCCAGAGAGAAAATATAAATAAATAATGATACTGATTTTCTCTGTACCTTTCGAGTATCTTGTTACTTTTTCCTAACTCCTCTGACAATTTATCATGTATCAACGCTCGATTACTCTGCTTTTAACAGATAACAGCTAAGGTGCATTTCCTAGATAAAGCTTCAGTCTACATTTATTTTCGGTGTTATCATTCAATTGATTGCGTTTTAATAATAGAATGATATGGCGGCTGCCATAACTGTTGCTCTAAACTCTCTCTTTTTCTCAATGCAGGGCTTGTTCTGCTACTTTGGAGATCAAACGGCATGAAATAATCACGTGTCAACTCTGGAAACCTATCAAACTGGCAACTTATAACGTTTTCACGTCAGTGTAAGTCCCATTAATATCAGATGAGAGTTTAACATATTTTACAATATAACCGTTGATTAAAACAGTTCATAGAATGCTAGGTTGCACCTGCATATTTAATCTATTCAAGGAAAATTTATCACTTTCTACCATTGCCTGCTTTATAAATCTATTCCATCGTCTTTTCCCCTGTTAATGTCACAATTGTAACTAATGTTAATACATTGTCTCTGTCTGTCTGTCTCTTGTTTTATGTGCCAGGCTGAATGATTGTCACGAAGTCACACATTATGAACGTCCTTATGCATCCTTGGAATGGAATAAAGACAGCGAAGCATGGCAGATGCTGGAAACGGTACGAAGCCAAAACGGTACCATTTGGAAGACCGTTTATGGTGGTAGTGAACGGAACGATGCGATATGAAACAGTACACATACCGGTTAACGTAGAAACGATTTGAACGTTGTTTTCATTGTAATTTGTTATGTATGGGAAATCATTAGTAGGGTACTGAAATGGCACCCTCATTTGCCATCATTTTCATAGGTAGTCAGGAATAAAAATTCCTTAACCTTGCAAGTCATAGACTCCTTATCTGACGCAGATATATTTATTATTTTGAATATTATTGGTAGGAAAGGAGAGAAAAATGTCTAGTTTCTCTTTTAAAGTTTTAATTTGCAGTAACCTTCATCCGACCATTACATTTACATCGAAGTCATCAGGCTGTTGGAATGTATATGTAGACACTTACTCCAGTTTGTAACGAGACCATAGAAATGGACCTGTACTGCACGCAACTGACCCTCATCAGTTTTTGTTACCATCTAGTTGCCACCCCATTTATGTTATCAAAACTCTTATATGTGGGCAATAAATCCGCTATTATCAGGCACATCTTTGCAATCAACTAAGCTACGAAAACAGACCAGAATAACTCGAGGGGTCCAGAAGAGAAGGGTTTACAAAAGAAAACATATACTGAAAGAATCAGCACAATGGATAGAAACACTCGTTTGCAGTACAAATGTTCTTAAATCAGCACCATGGATAGAAACACTCGTTTGCAGTACAAATGTTCTTAAATAGCACCGTGGATAGAAACACTCGTTTCCAGTATAAAACTGCACCACAATCCATTCTCGGGTGACGTACCACACTGATACACGATATTTAAAACAGATACTCCAAACATATTGGCACCATATTAAATGTTCCGAACGTCTTAAGATCACTTCTGAAGAAAGTCTGTTGGTTGCGTACCGTAGACCTAAGAATCTTAAATGTCACGTGGTACGAGATAGAATCCAGGGTCGGATTTAGGCATAAGCTAAACAAGCTACAGCTTAGGGCTTCATAGTCTGAAGAGTCCTTTCAAAATGTCAGAATTTTGTATAGCCTTATTCTCTGTAAACACCTACCAAATATGGGCCTCTACAGTTTCCCATAGCTTTGGGCCTCGCCTTGTCTAAATCCGGCCCTGCTAGAATCACTTCAAATCGAACTACAGTGTCGGGTACATACAAATGCAGAGACAAACGATGCATCCTCTGCAAGCATATACCTGATCCAAGAACGTTAAGGAGTTTGACTACTTGAGTAAGATTTGACGTGAACCAAGAATTTGGGTGCTACAGCAAAGATAACATCCATCTCCTGGCTTGAAAAAAAAAAAACAAAACAACAAAAAACAACTGCTGTCCGTTATATTGGAAAACAATTGGACTTCCAGTGTCCAATATGTTGGAAAACCAAAGCAATTCCAATGTCCATTTTATGTTAAAATAGACTAATGGACTTCTAAAACTAAATTAATAACCACAAGAGCTGCGTTAATAATACGCTTGATACTAAACTCTCCAAACCTTAAAATTCAACTGGGAGTCCAACTCGGAGTGTACACGAATGGAAAAATACTTGATTAAAAGGCGGGGAATTTGGCCTAAAATCTAACCATCCCATTGCAGTGCCATCTGCTCTCCCAAAGTGAACCGATATTGACAGCCTTTCTATAATAACTGAGCTCTTGTCATACAGGAAATTTTTTCACTAACTTCTACATTATTATTATTATTATTATTATTATTATCATTATTATTCACACATTTACCTATTATCTTCCGGTTTTCTTTATAAAACCTAAATGTAATATTTATAACAGCAATTCATAATTCAATAGTGTATGTGGTATGTAATTTTATGTAGTAAAAATATAATACTATATTACTAGGACAATTGGGGCACGTCATTTGTCAGCCGTGTCACAATTCAGCAAAAAGTCTACTCGGTGACCCTTTTGTCCTTGCTAATCACATTTACTTTGTTTTTTAGAGCCTTTTATTATTTCCTTTTCATGCAATAATCTCTTATTAACCTATCGGGCAAAGAGATGTAACTGCCTTTTCACAGATTTTATCTTTACTCTTTTTTTTTTCAGTCATTGCACATGGCAGTTTTCTTTGTCGCTTATGTAAATACTTTTCCCTATCGTAATTTTGTTTTAAGTATTTTGTTTTGTATGTGTACGTGTACTTTATCGGTATCTCGCTCCAAGGCTTGACTCCAACGCTTTATTGCACATTTTGAAGTGTGTAATATTAATGGGAAACTGTAGTTTTGGTCAGAAAGTGATATATGTTGACCGCTATCAAAAGTATTTTATCAAAATGCTTTCTGATCCAAATGCAGACGGTCTGCATTGTTTCATAAGGTACAGAACTTTGTCCTCTTTTATTTATTCTTGTACAACTCCAGTCACTAGAACAACCTTTTGCAGATGATGCATTTTTGGGTAATACTTC